>CM076573.1:505553152-505695579 GCA_034641835.2 Pinus albicaulis | reverse complement strand
CTTATCTCGTTTTTGTTGGAAATATTGTCATTGATGGCAAAGGAGGCAGCACTCAGGCAAAAGAGGCAACGCTGAAGCAGAGGAAGGCAAAAGAGGCACAGCGAAAGCAATAGAGGCAGCAAGAAGAAAGTCAAAAAGTAACACTCATAGAAGCATAGTGAAGAACCGTTATCGAAAGGTAGAGACAGAGGCAGAGCGACAGAAGCAGCAGTGACAGAGGCAGAGAGCCGTTACAAAATTCCGGGAATCACACACTCCAACCGGCGTTATACATATAATACATAATCCCTATTCCGGGAATCGCTTAACTCTAGTGGCAATGCAATGCATATAATACAGAACCATATTCCGGGAATCGCACACTCCAACCGGCGTTATACATATAATATAGCACAAACATTATTCCGGGAATCGCTTCACTCCAGCGGAAAAAATATATATAAACATATATGTGCAGTGCATCACATAAACAAAGTTCTAAGCTCAAATATATAAGTGGAGCACTTTATTAAAGAGCGCACAAAATGAAGATTTAAATGGCGGGACCCCTCCTCAATCGCAATCGGAAATCGCAAGGGGAGCGGAACATCACAATAGAAAGTTGCGATTGCGATTAAGAGCTCGGACCCGATGGGCGTATAAATCATGGTTAATATATATTTGAGTTTCAGGTCTAATCGCATCGGCATTGGTCAATCACATCGGAGAACATATGAGTTGCGATTGCGATTGGAAGTCCGGACCCGATGGAGGTATGAATTAAAATTCAAACGTGTTTGAAGTCCTTTCCCAATCGCATCGGCAAAATATAATGAACAGTGGCCAATCGCAACACATATTAAAAGACTTGCGATTGCGATTAAGAGTTTGGACCCGATGGGCTTATAAACCATGAGTAACAAGTTTTTGAAGTCCGACATGATCGCATTGGAACAACCCAATCGCATCGGAGAATATAAGAGTTGCGATTGCGATTGGAAGCCCAGACCCGATGGGCTTATAAACTTTGATTAATAAAATTTGAATCCCAATCGCATCGATATTAGTCAATCGCATCAGAAAAGAACAGTGAACAGTGACTCAATCGCATCGGAGTATTTGAAGTTGCTATTGCGATCAATCGCAATCGGAGCAGGAGCGATCAATTGCAATCGGAGGAGAATCAATGCATCAAAAGGTGTGTCAGGTGGGCCCGAAAGGGCATTTGTTAAGTATTATCAAGATTATTCATTGATTATAGTAGAAGCGGTAGTGTCTTATTAAAACCTTATATAATGATGTCGAGAGTTGATTTAAGTTAAAAGGCACTGTTATATATATAAAAGGCGAATGTATTAAAGATGTGTTGCGTGGTCTGTGGGTTGTATGTATATGCCTCAGCTTAAGGTGGAGGGCGATTATTAATATACGACTGTGATATATGTCCGTTCCACTTGCGGAATGTTCCACATCAACAAGACACTAATAGCATAAAAGGGATTGGAGTTCCTCCAGATTTACAGTCAGCAGATATAAAAGGAACAGTTGCACGCATGCAACAGTTACACCACAGCAGAGGACATAAAAGACAAAGACACAGTCAGAGAAAAGACAAATGCGCAACAAGCCAAGAGACAAAACGAGTGAGCTGGAGTTCTCATTTAAATTTGAATGTAAATTTTTTATTTAAATTTATATTTTTGTGATGCATTGGCAAGTCTCCGGAAGAGAGCAAATATCCCACTGTAATATTAAAATAAGCACCTACAATTACATTTTTCTGAGTGAGCTGAAAAGAGATGAGAAGGCAGAAGGCAAAGAGTCATGGCTGTCCATTTTGAATTCCCAGTGGAATACAAACAGCCATGAAGCTATTTTTGTATAAAACAGGGTAATATCCAAGGGGAGAGGTGTTGACGAAAAAGGAGTGAGAGAAGAAGAGAGTATGCAGCAGAATTAAAGAGAGTTGAAGAGAATAAACAGAAATTGAAAGAATGTGAATAAGGAGGAGGTAGGTAAAGAAGGAGAAGAAATTTGCAGCGAGACCTGATGCGGAGTGCGATATAGATTTGATGAACGAGAGAAGAAGGTACGGAAGCAGTGATATCAAGGTAAATCTAATGAAGTGTTTTATTTTGAAAGAGTAAGGAAGTTAGGTTTCTATCAAGTTAGCAGCTTGATAGATGGAGTTGTAATGAATTGAGGTTTGAGGCCTCCCTACTGGGTTGGTGCCTACAGATAAGGAGGAGCTGAGTAAAGAAGAAGAAGGGGCTGAGCAGAGATGATTCAGGTCTGATATAAGATTTGATGAACAGCAGAGAAGAAGGTACAAAATAGAGCTGATATCCAAGGTAAATCAGCAAGTGTTTTATTTTTGAAAGAGTAAGGAAGTTGGAGCTTCCCTATCAAGTTGTAGCTTGATAGATGTCAGTTGTAGCTGACTGAGGTAGGAGCCTCCTATAGGTTGGTGCCTGCAGAAAATAGATGGAAGTTGGAGCTTCCTTACAAGTTGTAGCTTGCAGAATTGAGGTTGAAGCCTCCTGTAGGTTGGTGCCTGCAGAAAATCAGTGGTGAGAGGGAGTTGGAGCTTGCCTTTGCATCACAACAATAATAAGATGTGGTTTTCTCCCTTTATGGGTTTCCACGTATATCTGGTGTCTATTTGCATGATGTCTATGTGTTGATATGATATATCTATTCTTCTAATACTTGCTGCTAACATATTAATACTGCTGGTGCATTATCTAATCTTCTTATTAATTGTTGCTCATAAATAAAGATTGCTCACACATTATGTTGATCATGAAATGAAGGTGTTAATAAAGTAAAATAAGTTTTAAAGGAAAAAGTTTTAAAAGTCCATGAATGTGTTAAACTGATTCACCCCCCCCCCCCCTCTCAGTTTAACTAAGAGTTCAACAAAGACTTCTCTGTGCACAGTGCCTAGGCCAAAATAGGGGCAGAAATGTGATTTTTAGCTAGTTTTTTTCCCTTTTCACCTATCAAATCTGCAAATCAAGGCTGGGAAATTAATTTTGTGGAATTCATTTGTCCTTAGGAATCCATTGGTGGTATCCTTTTCCTCAAAAAGTACCCCAAACATTTACGCAACACCTAGGGGGCTACGCATATGACCAAATTTCTGATATGTACTTGTTCAGAAAAACACAGATTTTGTAAAAAATGTTTTAAAATGCATCAAAATTGGTGAAGTGGCTGATGATCGTGTAGCTAGGCTTGGAGTGAAGCCTCTACAAGTGATCCAGATTTATGCAGGAACGCAACAGAATAAACACATAACCATAAATACAGAGATGCAGCGGAAATAACACTTCATTTCATTAATATCAAAGAACTGAAATTTGCTTACAGACAGAATGGAAATAAAACTAGCTAGGGCAGTGGTAGCTATCTCTGAGAAGAGATGTGGCGGCTACAGGCCTCTGAACTGCGTTACAATGAGGCTCGAGGGCCTATTTATTATTGAGAAACAATGGAGAACCCTAACCATCCCAAAAACCTAACCCTAGGAGATGAAGCGCCAAAACTATGGGCCCCGTTTGGGTAAATTGGTGTTTCAACTTCCCAGGGACGTAACTTTGGCATACTATCTCCGTTTGACGCACATGATACATCATTAGAAAGCTCTATCTGAGGACTAAAACTTTCGCGATGAATTTGATGATCAAATTTGTTGGCGCTTTGATACCCAAAAAACGTCGTTTAGGGCCTCAAAACGGCTCCGGAAGTTCAGGACCCAAAAAACTGCTAAAAATAGTAAGTTATGCCGAAACTGAAAAACTGAAAGAGACAATGGTGGGGGGCTAAGTGGAATAGGTGGGTGGCCACCAATATCCACCTGGATCATTCCTCCCCCCTTAGGAAGCAATGGTCCCCATTGCGTTAAGTTCCTCCATGAGATGAGGAAATTTCTGCTGAACTTGGTCCCCGGTGAACCACTTTCCTTGGTGCAGGAGTTGGCCAGCTTTGACAACCCGATACAGTTGGATCTGCTGTTGACGAGTGTTCTTGATTTGCATGTCCATGATACAATCTGTGGTGGCCTGTTCCATGCAATCTGGGTTTAACTCTGTTGGTGTGAGTTGTTATGCAATGTCCGAGGTGTCCAGTAGAGGTGGAAAGTAAGGACGAAGGCGATCCACATTGAAGACTGGGTGCAGACCAAGGAATGGTGGAATACTAAGCTCGAAGGCATTGTTACCTACAGCCTTGGTGATGGTGTGCGGCCCGTATCGGAGCGGGCGAAGCTTGCGGTGAGGTCCAGTGAGGCGCTCCTTCTGCAAATGTAGCCATACTTTGTCGCCCACCTGGAAGTGGTGTGGCACCCGGTGTTGATCATGGCGCTTCTTGTACTTCGCATTGGCTCTGTCCAATATATCATGAACCTGTTGGCGGATGTGTTGAATGCGCTCGATGAAGCTACTTGCTTTGTCCAGATTTAGGTTGGACATCTTATTTGAATCGCTTTGTTGTTACAAATGGCATGGCTACGTCAATGGGAAATAATTAAATTTGGAATCCCAAGCCCACGAGGATATGGCCGATTGAACTGTGGAGAGCTCAATTATAACTATGTTGTACATAGCGGAGGCTCTCGTCCCATGTGCGTGGATGCTTTGAATTGTACATGCGCAAAATGTGTACAATCATTCTATTGACGACCTTTGTCTGGCCATCTATTTGGGGATGGAAGGCTGTGGACTTGGTGAGCTTGGTGTCCAGAATTGACCAGAGGCTGGAAAAAAATGTGCTGAGGAACCTGCTATCCCGATCTGATATGATAGACTATGGGATCCCAAAGTGCACCCACACTTGTTCAAAGAAGAGTTTAGCAGTGGCTTCTGCTGTGATATTCTTCTGGTATATGGCCATCTTCGAATGCAGTCAACGACCCACGAAAACTCTGAGTCATTTCCATGCTTAGTAGAAGGCAAACCCGACATGTAATCCATGGAGATGGATTCCCAAGGTCGACTAGGGGTAGGTAGCGGAGTATATAGGCCTTGCTTCTTGATGGTCTGTTTGGCAATGGCTCAAGCGGTCACCGAGGGATGCGATGTGCTTCTCGACATCCTTTCGAAGGTTAAATGACAGAAATACTTACGTAGTATTGCTCTTTCTTTGTTTTCTCAACTTAGAAATTCCCGGCCGAATGTTGTAGTGTGCTTCCCATATCATCTTGGCACGCTCGCTTGAAGGAACACAAAGGTGTCCCAGGTGACATAAAAGTGCATCTTGGAGGTGAAAATTTGGAACTTGCCTACCCCCCAAGAGTGCCTTGTAAGTGTGGCCAAATTTTGGGTCACTCTCATAGAGAAGCGACCAATCAGAAGTCTCGTGCCCACAAGAGTTGAGCACGGTGGTGAGCGCCACGATCGGTGGTCGGCTGAGGCAGTCTGCAACATTATTGGTGCTACCCTTCTTGTACTTGATGTTCAAATGAAACTGTTGCAGATATGTGGACCACTTCTGATGGCGATCATTCTGCAACTTCCATTGTGTCTGTATGAACTGCAGGGGCCGGTGGTCTGTGTGGATGATTGTTTCCTTCCCCAAAATGTAATGCTTCCATTGTCGACAGGCTTGCACAATGGAATACATTTCTTTGTCATAGGTGGGATACTTGCGAACTGTCTCAGACAATGTCTCACTATGATATGCCATTGGATGTCCCTGTTGAGTAAGAACTACCCCAATAGCATAGTCAGAGGCATCTGTCTCGATCTCAAATGGCTGCTGCAAGTTTGGTAAGGTGAGCACTGGGGCAGAACAGAGGCAATTTTTCAATTCTTTGAATGCCTTCTGTTGAGGTTCCGACCAAAAGAATTTTGCTCTCGCTCATCCTTTGGTGACTTGACTCAAGGGCCAAGTGATATGAGAGAATCCCAACACGAATCTACGGTAGAAATTAGCAAGACCCAGAAAGCTGCGAAGCTCTGTTATAGTAGTCAGGGCTGGCCAATCCCGAATGACTTGGATCTTGGCTAGATCCACATGCACCACCCTTTCATCAATAATGTATCCCAGATATTGAACCTAGGTCATGCCAAACATGCACTTCTCCAAATTGGCACACAACTTGTGTTTCCGCAGTGTTTGGAGGACTTGTCGGATGTGATGAAGGTGCTCTTCCCAATTCTTGCTGAAGATCAGAATGTCATCCAAGTACACCACTACGAATGAGTTGGTGAATGGCCGCAAGATGTCATCCATCATCCTCATGAAGGTTGCGGGAGCATTCGTCAACCCGAAAGGCATGACCAGCCATTCAAAAAGGCCTTCCTTAGCTTTGAGCGATCTTCTGCCAGTGGGGGGTTCCAGTGGTTTTGGTGATGCCCGGACTTAGATCGATCTTCGAAATATTTTGCACCTTGGAGTTGGTCGAGAGGGTCTCAGCTCAGTGGGATTGGTCACTATTCCAGGACATTGATCCAGCTCGAGCGCAGATAGTCAATCTGAGAGTCTCCGCGTCCATCCTTCTTAAATGCCAACATGATCAGATATGGGAAGCGATAGACAGATGCGATGTGAAATTTCTGCAAGCTCCACAGATACGCACTCTTGATTTCATCATTTTCGAGAACAGAGCGTCGATAGATCGGTCCATTGGGTAGTGGCGCACCTGGGGTCAGATCAATCGGGTGCTTGACCTGGCAGTGCAGAGGAACCCCTGTGGGTGAGGTGAAGATGTCCCCGTACTCCTCCACGACCTTATCCATTTGTTGTTGTCATGCAGAGGGGCCCTGTCTGGAGGTCATGGCCACAGTCTTCTTCTTGCCTTGGGGGCGGATCATCAGGAAAACGAATTTCCTGGTTTGGGAAATGAGCTTACTGCATTGTTTTGTAGTAACCAAAGAGATAGTCGTAGGAGGTGGTACCTCTGGTATCCTGTATAACTTATTTCCCAAAGTAATAATAACAGCACAAGGTCGAGACTCATACACAGCATGAAGCTTCCACAAGTATGGTTGTCCTAATAATACATCAAAAACATCAATAGGAGCAACGTCACATAATACCTCATCCGTGAAGGGATTGATGCTATAGGGAAGGCGGCACTGCTGGCTGACGCGGAGATCTTGTCCTTGGTGAAGCCACCCGATGGTGTATGGATGTGGGTGAGCTGTGGTCGGCAAGCCCAACCGCTTCACGGCGTCTGCTAAAATGAGGTTCTTTTGGCTCCCATTTTCGACAATGAACTGTACAGGGGAGCCCTTTACCCACATCTGGGAGTGGAAGAGACGTTCCTCCTCCTCTGGATCTTTTGGTTCCTCCTTCTGGACCTTTGTAGTGGAAACAATGGCGTTGGGCTCCGCATCAATAATCTGTTTCCCTTTTTCATTCCCCTTTTCAGGTTCTGATTCGGAGTCGGAGCATGCATCTGACTCAGAAGCCCTCATCTCGGCCACTAGCAACTGCTTGGCCCGACACTCACTTGTGTTGTGAGTGGAGCTCTTATGGAACTCACACCACTTTCCCGTGTCCTTCTTTGGCTTTACGGTGTTGTTCTTGTCTTGTGGCTTTGACGGGTTGTCTTTAGCCGCCATGCTCTGTCCTTTGTTCTGCGGTTTTGAAGCACCTTTTCCTTGCTTTTGATTCGCAGATCCAAAGTCTCGCTTCTTCTGTTTGAATTTCTGCTCAATCTTGGCAGCATACCGGTATGCCGTACCAAGCGAGAAGATGTCGAGGAACTCCATTTCCTCCTGAATGTATCTGTGCAGACAACTGCGATACTTTAGCACCAAATGTTTCTCTGAATCTTTGATACCCAACTTTGTGCGCGGGGTATGGAACAGATTCGTCAGCTCGTGCACATCTTGATCCCTTTGTTGTCGCAGCGTGGTCCATTGTATGTACTTGTCCTCATAGCTCCCCACGGGATAGTACTGTTCCTTGACGGCGTCTCGGAAAGAATTCCAAGTTGGTACAGCCAAGAACAGAGAGGGTTCTGTCTGGTCCTTGTTCTCACAGTAGGTTTCCCACCAATCCTTAACATGGGGGGTAGCTTTGAGGAGTGCAAAAATAATCTTCTCTCGGTCTGAAAAGTCATGAACAGAGAAATATCCTTCTAATAGATTCAACCATCTATCTACGACATCTGTGTCTATTTGACCCTCAAATATGGGAATGTCAAAATTTACTTGTACCTTAAAAGGAGTCGCACCTCCAGAGTGGCTGCTGGATGCGGATGCGCCGCCGGTGGGCAGCCGTTGAAGGATCTGAGCAAAGTTATCCATCATCGCGTTCCTTTGTTTTTCGAGGGCCTCCTCGAGCAATATTTTGATAGGATCTTCTGCTCCCTCATCTTTCTTTTCATCCCCCATGGGCGTCCGTCGAGGTTTGCGAGGCTGATCTTGCAAAGGTTCCACCAGATCAAGCCCTAGCTCCTTATACCCCGACCTCGTTGGGGACATGCAAAGAAGGATCAAGAAAAAGCAGATCGCTCTGATACCACTAATCCGGATTTATGTAGGAACACAACAGAATAAACAGATAACCATAAATACAGAGATGCAGCGGAAATAACACTTCATTTCATTAATATCAAAGAACTGAAATTTGCTTACAGACAAAATGGAAATGAAACTAGCTAGGGCACTGGTAGCTATCTGCGAAAGGGAAGGATTAGCAAACTCTGGAGCTCTGAACTACATTCTGTGAGGCTCAGGGGCCTATTTATTATTGAGAAACAATGGAGAACCTAAACATCCCAAAAACCTAACCCTAGGAGATGAGCATCAAAAGCGCTAACTATGGGCCTGTTTGGGTAAATTGGTGTATGACTTCCCAGAGCCATCTTTACTTCTACTATCTCCCTTCGGCGCACATGATACATCATTAAGGCTCTATCAGGACTACGACTTTGGGACAATTAGATGATCAAAGACTGTTGGCAAGCACAATCTACAAAAACATCGTTTAGAGACATAAGAATAGGAAGTTAGGACACGAAAAATGCTAAAATAGTAAGTTATACAGAAGCAGAGGTAGCTGAAAACAGATGGTGGGGGCAGAGTGGAATAGGTGGGTGGCCACCAATATCCACCTGGATCATTCCTCCCCCCTTAGGAAGAAATTGTCCCCATTGCGTTAAGTTCCTCCATGAGATGAGGAAATTTCTGCTGAACTTGGTCCCTGGTGAACCACTTTCCTTGGTGCAGGAGTTGGCCAGCTTTGACAACCCGATACAGTTGGATCCTCTGTTGGTGAGTGTTCTTAATTTGCATGTCCATGATACAATCTATGGTGGCCTGTTCCATGCAGTCTGGGTTTAACTCTATTGGTGTGAGTTGTTCTGCAATGTCCGAAGTGTCCAGTAGAGGTGGGAAGTAAGGACGAAGGCGATCCACATTGAAGACTGGGTGCAGACCAAGGAATGGTGGAATACTAAGCTCGAAAGCATTGTTTCCTACGGCCTTGGTGATGGTGTACGGCCCGTATCGGAGCGGGCAAAGCTTGCGGTGAGGTCCAGTGAGGCGCTCCTTCTGCAAATGCAGCCATACTTTGTCGCCCACCTGGAAGTTGTGTGGCACCCGGTGTTGATCATGGCGCTGCTTGTACTTCGCATTGGCTCTGTCCAATATATCATGAACCTGTTGGCGGATGTGTTGAATGCGTTCGATGAAGCTACTTGCTTTGTCAACTTCAGACTGGACATGAGCTGAATCGGCCTGAGCAGCTGCAAATGGCATGGCTATGTCAATGGGACATAGTGGCTGGAATCCCAAGCCCACCTGAAAGGGGCTATGGCCAATTGAACTGTGGAGAGACCGGTTATAACTATGTTGTACATAAGGGAGGCTCTCGTCCCATGTGCGTGGATGCTTTGAATTGTACATGCGCAGAATGTGTACAATCATTCTGTTGACGACCTCTGTCTGGCCATCTGTTTGGGGATGGAAAACTGTGGACTTGGTGAGCTTTGTGTCCATCATTGACCAGAGGCTGGACCAAAATGTGCTGAGGAACCTGCTATCTCGATCTGATATGATAGACTGTGGGATCCCAAAGTGCACCCATACTCGTTCAAAGAAGAGTTTAGCAGTGGCTTCTGTTGTGATATTCTTCTTACAGGCCGCCATGATGGCCATCTTCGAGAATCTGTCAACGACCACGAAAACACAGTCATTTCCATTCTTAGTAGAAGGCAGGCCCGACATGTAATCCATGGAGATGGATTCCCACGGTCGACTAGGGGTAGGTAGTGGAGTATATAGGCCTTGTTTCTTGATGGTCGGTTTGGCAATGGCACAAGCAGTGCAGGATCTGATGTGATTCTCGACATCCTTTCGAAGGTTCGGCCAATAGAAATACTTCTGTAGTATTGCTATTGTTTTCTCAACCCCGAAATTCCCAGCGACTCGACTGTAGTGTGCTTCCCATATCATCTTGGCACGCTCGCTTGAAGGAACACAAAGGTGTCCCAGGTGACATACAAGTGCATCTTGGAGGTGAAAATTTGGAACTTGCGTGCCCCCCAAGAGTGCCTTGTAAGTGTGGCCGAATTCTGGGTCACTCTCATAGAGAAGTGGCCAATCAGAAGTCTCGTGCCCACGAGAGTTGAGCACGGTGGTGAGCGCCACGATCGGTGGTCGGCTGAGGCAGTCTGCAACATTATTGGTGCTACCCTTCTTGTAATTGATGTTCAAATGAAACTGTTGCAGATATGTGGACCACTTCTGATGGCGATCATTCTGCAACTTCCCTTGTGTCTGTATGAACTGCAGGGGCCGGTGGTCTGTGTGGATGATTGTTTCCTTCCCAAAAATGTAATGCTTCCATTGTCGACAGGCTTGCACAATGGAATACATTTCTTTGTCATAGGTGGGATACTTGCGAACTGTCTCAGACAATGTCTCACTGTGATATGCCACTGGATGTCCCTGTTGAGTAAGAACTACCCCAATATCATAGTTAGAGGCATCTGTCTCGATCTCAAATGGCTGCTGCAAGTCTGGTAAGGTGAGCACTGGGGCAGAATAGAGGCGATTTTTCAATTCTTTGAACGCCTTCTGTTGAGGTTCCGACCAAAAGAATTTTGCTCTCGCTCTTCCTTTGGTGACTTGACTCAAGGGCCAAGTGATATGAGAGAATCCCAACACGAATCTACGGTAGAAATTAGCAAGACCCAGAAAGCTGCGAAGCTCTGTTATAGTAGTCAGGGCTGGCCAATCCCGAATGACTTGGATCTTGGCTGGATCCACATGCACCCCCCTTTCATCAATAATGTATCCCAGATATTGAACCTGGGTCATGCTAAACGTGCACTTCTCCAAATTGGCACACAACTTGTGTTGCCGCAGTGTTTGGAGGACTTGTCGGATGTGATGAAGGTGCTCTTCCCAAGTCTTGCTGAAGATCAGAATGTCATCCAAGTACACCACTATGAATGAGTTGGTGAATGGCCACAAGATGTCGTCCATCATCCTCATGAAGGTTGCGGGAGCATTCGTCAACCCGAAAGGCATGACCAGCCATTCAAAAAGGCCTTCCTTAGCTTCGAAGGCAGTTTTCCACACATTAGAGGGTTCAATTGGTACCTGGTGATACCCAGAGTTCAGGTCGATCTTACTGAAATATTTTTTACCTTGGAGTTGGTCGAGAAGGTCATCAATCCGTGGGATTGGGTACCTATTCTGGACAGTGATCTTGTTCAGCGCCCGATAGTCAATACAGAGTCTCCACGTCCCATCCTTCTTCTGTACCAACACGATCGGGCTCCCACAGGGCGATGAACTTGGTCTGATGTGACCTTTCTGCAACAGCTCCTGAATCTGCCTCTTGATTTCATCATTTTCCAGAAAAGAGCGTCGATAGATCGGTCCATTGGGTAGTGGCGCACCTGGGGTCAGATCAATCGGGTGCTTGACCTGGCAGTGCAGAGGAACCCCTGTGGGTGAGGTGAAGATGTCCTCGTACTCCTCCACGACCTTATCCATTTGTTTTTGTCGTGCAGAGGGGCCCTGTCTGGAGGTCGTGGCCACAGTCTTCTTCTTGCCCTGGGGGCGGATCATCAGAAAAACGAATTTCCTGGTTTGGGAAATGAGCTTACTACATTGTTTTGCGGTAACCAAAGAGATAGTCGTAGGAGGTGGTACCTCTGGTATCCTGTACAACTTATTTCCCAAAGTAATAATAACAGCACGAGGTCGAGACTCATACACAGCATGACGCTTCCACAAGTATGGTTGTCCTAATAATACATCAGAAACATCAATAGGAGCAGCGTCACATAATACCTCATCACGTCACATAATACCTCATCCGTGAAGGGCTTGATGCTATAGGGAAGGCGGCACTGCTGGCTGACGCGGAGATCTCGTCCTTGGTGAAGCCACCCGATGGTGTAAGGATGTGGGTGAGCTGTGGTCGGCAAGCCCAACCGCTTCACGGCGTCTGCTGAAATGAGGTTCTTTTGGCTCCCATTGTCGACAATGAACTGTACAGGGGAGCCCTTTACCCACATCTGGGAGTGGAAGAGACGTTCCTCCTCCTCTGGATCTTCCGGTTCCTCCTTCCGGACCTTTGTAGTGGCAACAGTGGCGTTGGGCTCCGCATCAATAATCTGTTTCCCTTTTTCATTCCCCTTTTCAGGTTCTGATTCGGAGTCAGAGCATGCATCTGACTCAGAAGCCCTCATCTCGGCCACTAGCGACTGCTTGGCCCGACACTCACTTGTGTTGTGAGTGGAACTCTTATGGAACTCACACCACTTTCCCGTGTCCTTCTTTGGCTTTGCGGTGCTGTTCTTTTCTTGTGGCTTCGATGAGTTGTCTTTAGCCACCATGCCTTGGCTTGGTCCTTTGTTCTGCGGTTTGGAAGCACCTTTCCCTTGCTTTTGATTCGTAGATCCAAAGTCTCGCTTCTTCTGCTTGAATTTCTGCTCAATCTTGGCAGCATACCGGTATGCCGTACCAAGCAAGGAGATGTCAAGGAACTCCATTTCCTCCTGAATGTATTTGTGCAGACAGCTGCGATACTTTAGCACCAGATGTTTCTCTGAATCTTTGATACCCAACTTTGTGCGCATGGTATGGAACAGATTCGTCAGCTCATGCACATCTTGATCCCTTTGTTGTCGCAGCGTGGTCCATTGTATGTACTTGTCCTCATAGCTCCCCACGGGATAGTACTATTCCTTGACGGCGTCTCGGAAAGAATTCCAAGTTGGTACAGCCGAGAACAGAGAGGGTTCTGTCTGGTCCTTGTTCTCACAGTAGGTTTCCCACCAGCCCTTAACATGGGGGGTAGCTTTGAGGAGTGCAAAAATAATCTTCTCCCGGTCTGAAAAGTCATGAACAGAGAAATATCCTTCTAATAGATTCAACCATCTATCTACGTCTATTTGACCCTCAAATATGGGAATGTCAAAATTTACTTGTACCTTAAAGGGAGTCGCAACTCCAGAGTGGCTACTGGATGCAGATGCGCCGCCGGTGGGCAGCCGTTGAAGGATCTGAGCAAAGCTATCCATCATCGCGTTCCTTTGTTTTTCGAGGGCCTCCTCGAGCAATATTTTGATGGGATCTCCTGCTCCCTCATCTTTCTTTTCGTCCCCCATGGGCATCCGTCGAGGTTTGCGAGGCTGATCTTGCAAAGGTTCCACCAGATCAAGCCCTAGCTCCTTATACCCCGACCTCGTTGGGGACATGCAAAGAAGGATCGAGAAAAAGTAGACCGCTTTGATACCACTGATCCGGATTTATGCAAGAACGCAACAGAATAAACATATAACCATAAATACAGAGATGCAGTGGAAATAACACTTCATTTCATTAATATCAAAGAACTGAAATTTGCTTACAGACAGAATGGAAATAAAACTAGCTAGGGCGCTGGTAGCTATCTCTGAGAAGAGATGTGGCGGCTACAGGCCTCTGAACTGCATTACAATGAGGCTCGAGGGCCTATTTATTATTGAGAAACAATGGAGAACCCTAAACATCCCAAAAACCTAACCCTAGGAGATGAAGCGCCAAAACTATGGGCCTCGTTTGGGTAAATTGGTGTTTCAACTTCCCAGGGACGTAACTTTGGCATACTATCTCCATTTGACGCACATGATACATCATTAGAAAGCTCTATCCGAGGACTACAACTTTCAGGACGAATTTGATGATCAAATTTGCTAGTAAAACGATGCCCAAAAAAAGTCGTTTAGGGCCTCAAAACGGCTCCGGAAGTTCAGGACCTGAAAAAACTGCTAAAAATAGTAAGTTATGCCGAAACTGAAAAACTGAAAGAGACAATGGTGGGGGGGCCAGGTGGAATAGGTGGGTGGCCACCAATATCCACCTGGATCAGCCGACCTTCTAGTTTTGAAAGGGAAGGCGACATCAGTACGAGAGACTATTTTTTTACAGAACAAGGAGCTATGAGAGTGGTTTGTGCCGAGTCAGCGGCCAAGTTGGCCCACATTGGGGAATGACTGGATTCCCTAATGGTAGAGCTAGAGGGCACATTGGAGTGTCAGAGTAGCCCCCTTCAGGCATGCATAGACGGGGCTAGCAGCATTTTTGGGTCACCTCTTTCCATTGGAGAGAGAGAGGTGGAGCCACCTAGTCAGATCTCATACATTGACTTGGTTAGTGGGATGATACGATCAGAGTTGCATAAGGTGCAACATCCACATGTTGAGGTTGGATGGCAAGAGATTTTGAGTTGGTACCCAGTGGAGTGGGTTATGGAGATAGTGGTGGACCTGGGTGTAGTTCAGCAGGAGTTTTCAGGTGCTAGGAATACACGAACCCTAGACTGGCATTGGGATCTAGGCGGGACTACCTGTCATTTCCCAGGCAGGTCGATTGACTATGTTTTGGAGGGTATAGTTGGCCTAGCAGTTGAGCATGCGCATTCGTTAGGGGAGTTTCGATCAGCTCCAGTGGTCAACCAGTTTATGAGTAGACTCCCTAGGTTGTCTTGGTATGACACTTATATGCGGGGTCACAGGGTGATCAACATACCTTGGCAGGAGCTGGTCAGAGGAGGTGGCATTGGCAAGCCACCAAATGGTGCCAAGGATTCTTCACCTTTGTGTGGGGCACAAAGGTCACAATAGAGTCGAGCAATGGTGGTATCACTACTGACACATAGCGAGATTCACTTCTCGGACCCCTCGGGGAGGGTTTGGAGTGATTATCCATTCTTCGGTGGGTATAGCAATGCGACAGTGGAGGTGATGATACCGATTGGGGGTGGTTCGACATGTAGAGACACAACTCTAGGTCATCACATCCAAGGATGTGTGGGAGCCTCTAACATTGAGCAGTGGACTACCGGTGGACATGGAGTTGCATGGTGGTGTACCGTAGTGTGTGGGACTGCATTGTGGAGTAGGAGTGTACTACATCACATTGAGAACAAGCGAGGAGTGACTGATGCCTTGATACAGACAAGGCACGAGATGGTATAGGGTGGTACAGCAGTAGTAGGGGGTATCCAGCAGTGTACAGGGGTATGCCTCAGTGTGCAGTGGCATGTCGAGGAGTATATGGATGATTGGTGGTATGCGAGGGCGTACGGTGCTGTGCAACAGGGTCTTAGAGTATTGCCTCCAGGGAGACTCACAGACAGGGACACCAAGCTTACCTTTGGGGGTAGTTCACCCAGGATCGATGGGGGGACAGATGAGTGATACTTGACAGTATGTGTGGAGGCTCACGCACCTGACCCTATTCTACATCACTCACGGGCACAGTCGATTGTGTTGTTGTCCTTTGGAAAGTTGGGCATGAGCAGCGGGGTACGCGAGGCTCACCCAAGATATTTGGATGAACTTCTCAGCAATGGCATTGGGTCGGTGCGCTAGTTGACAGCCACAGGTTATGGGATGAGATGATCCTCTGCAGGGGTGGCACATCATTCATCGTCGAGCCTATGCTTGGGGAGTGAATCATGAGGGAGACATGCATCACTCTTTCCTCAGGGCCTGTCGAGACCATGCATGAGCAGAGGATACTGGGTACAACAGAGGTAGCATCCCAGTATGTGTCAAAGCTCTAGACAATGTATTGACACATTATCGAGAGGGTGGATGGCAAATCCAGTGGAGATGGTTGGCAGGGACAAGAGGGATCCACATACCTTGAGTCAATTGCGAGTATCATATATCTATCTATTGATTACATTCAGGGGGTGGCTATTTGTCACATATGGCTTCTAGCGGTCATCAGTACTACACAGTGGCCGACACAGGGCAGGTTAGCATGCATCATACTTTCCCATGATATATGGACCCTCTATATTGGTCACGAGCAAGGACTAGAGATGAGGCACAGAGGGATTCCCGCAGTTTTCAGAGCTATGGTGCAGCAGGTCCGGCTATGGGATGTAGAGATTTAGTTGATTGATAGCCCATTCTGTCTCATGATGGTCGGAGTTAGGACAAAGAGCGATCTAGTTCACTGGTGGGTTGGAACATGGCGGTACATAGAGGCCTTCATCGGATGGCAAGGTAGACTTTCTCTGTTGCTGCATAGATTCAGAGTTGCATTCGGAGAGGTAGGTATTAGCATCATGGCGATTCTTGGTCTGGATGAGCTTGTCTCTCATAGATCTCTTGCCACTAGGTCTTAGAATAGGAGGATACAGTCTGCGCATGACAGGGAGTATCTCATGATCAGAGTAGCGCAACATCAGCATGGTGGTACCTCTAAGAGATTAGCAGGATACTTGAGCATTACAGCTCTACAAAACTTGATAAACTCTCGAGGTGAGCTATATACTACATGGGGAGATCATGTATATCTTCCATTGGGCTTTAGTGAGTCATTGATGATGTGGTGGACTTCATTAGCATGGTAGGATGGTGAGTGGAGCAGGTGGAGCTTCATGTTGGACAGGATGGCTTGGGATCCTGACATTGAGAGATCCCTCCATATGAGGGTGATACAGAGGACAGGGAGGATTCAGTGGTGCATGTGATTTTACAGTGATGGTGGGGAGCATCAACTAGAGAGGAGGCTTGTTCAGGCATTGTTTGAGGACAAGTAATTTTTGGTGGGGAAGACTGTAATATTCCCAATTAGCAGCAGCTAATTGGAAATATTAATTTTGACTAATTTTGCCTTTATAAAGTTAAAATATAAATAAAGTGGGTGAAGGAGCACTTAGCTCACATTTAGGATAAAAAAATTCCCTAAAGTCACTTAGGAGATATAACGTTGTGGTCAAGGTGGGGCCAAGGGGGCCAAGTGACAACGTAGAGGGGTGACAAACTTAGACAGCGTGGGCCCAGCCAGCGCAGTTGAGTTGGCAGCGTGGGCCAAAGAGAGGCAACGTAAGCATGGTGGGGCCAAGGAGAGAGGAAGGCTCACCCAAGATAAATAGAGAGGAGGCTACCTCATTTCTCTCATTCATGTTTATGCGTCTTGGAGCTTGTCATTCGACTTGGAGCACGCTAGTTGTTTAGCTTGTCTCTAGTACTGTTTAGTACACCGAGTGTCTCCGTGTTGAGATCCCACCCTCAGCCCCGGGAGACTTCGAGTGCTTGCTCGGGTGAGGTATTCTATCAGCATTTTTGCAGGAGGATTGGTGGTTGCATTTGTGGAGGAGCAGAGCTCAGAGGGACTGCGCAGTCTTGAGAGAGGGGGACGTAGTTCATCTTGGGAGAGCTCTGTATTGGATCCATTTTGGAGGATTCAGGTTGGAGGATTGAGCAAGGGGTCAGCCCTTGCCTATTGGAGACATTTGACAGAGAGGGAGACCATATTTTGGAGGGTAGCATTCAACACCAGCGTGGCCCTTGGGAGGATAGTGTAGATCCTCAAGGGAGGCATTTTCGGGGGTCGACCATTTCAGAAACGCTCTCTGGGCTTTTCTGGGTATTGTGAGTAGAGGCCGATTCCAGAGTATCAGAATTTTCCGAGTAGGGGAGCAGCCCCAAAGACTCATTTTTTTCTAGTAGTAGCAGCAGCATGGTAGTATTTGAGCAGCTTGGAGTTAGAGCAGAGAGTAGCCATTTCCATTGATATTCTGAGAGTATTCCTACACTTGCCTGGTGCAAGTCGAGGTGCCACCATTCTGATCACCTATTGTACTTATTTCTATTTCTCAGTATAATGAAATGGCTTAGCATTCTCTATTTTCTGTGTATCCATTCCATGGTTTATTTCTAGTACCATATGTCTTGTTTGTGTGCTTTATATTACTGCATATTTCCCTTTGGGATATTACACTATGATTGCCCCAACTGTAATAAATGCTTACAATAAAATGTAGTGGGCACCAAAGCATCATCTAACATTCAGTGAAGCCCTACTGAATCTGGATCTATCCCCTGGGTATAAAAAACATCCTCTGATTGATCGTGGAGAGTGATATGGAGATCTATACTACGAGCATTGAAGTCACCTAGGAGGATGAATTCCCCAACAACAGAGTACTGGGTGATTTTAATTGCACTACCAAACCATTGCACTTTTAAATTTAGCTTCTACTCGAGTGTTGTATCCCAATTTTGTTGTGTATTCTCTTGTTATGTTTTTTTAACCAACAGAGGGAGTACTCTTTCTCAACAATATTTATGAAATTGGAGCAAAATTTATTGATAAAGGTGTGTCATTCCTTATCCAATTGTCCATCCAAACAAAGGTCTACTTCGTATTTCAAGCCTTGCTTTCTCGAACTATAATGATCTTGCAATTTCCTATGATTTTTCATCTCACAAAGAATGGATACCTTGGTTATGTAGATGTTTGAGGAGGTCCTTCAACAACTTGTAATACTCATCTACTCTTTCCTAGAGATCCTCACCTATTGAATTTTTTTTCCCTTTTCCAACTTTCTAGATAATTTGATTATCAACCAAAAGGAAAGATTTAATGTACACTTTTCAAACTATGGAATTATCTAAGTGTCACTTGACCCCATAGAGAATTATACATAAGCCTGGAGATTTTTGGCCACTAAGGCTTGGCTAAATATGTAGATATTTCTCATTCCCTAGTTGCCAAACTTTTTAGGGAGGGAAATGTTGGACCACTTGACTAATTATATGTCATAATTTTACCAATTCCCAATCCACAATAAATGGAAGCTCTCTTTTATGATATTTGTCATAATCCATTTTGGCACTTTTGCTATTGAAGACCCATAGATAGGAATGATTTTAGGAATTGGTTTCAATAGTTAAAGACGACCACCCTTGGATAGGCCCTTTTTGACTTAGAAGGAAGTGCGTGCCTCTATCTTTTCGTACAACCATAACCAATGATAAAAACAATAAGAATTGGGTTTAAAATGGAAACCCAAATATTTGAACCCTTCATCAATATTTTGGTGGGGAATATATATATATATACTCACACACACACACACACACAACATTATTATTCTTTGTAGGGAATTTTGGGTAGATTCCATACTCATAGTACTGCTCTTGTTGCATTACCTTTGGTAACCAAATGATCAATTTATAAAGAAACAAACTACTTGCTTTTTAACCTAGTAAATCTCATTAGTTAATGAGGGTTGTACACAATGGCTATAGTCCAAAATTAAACCTAAAATTCACTTAAGGGTTTCTAACCCATAGATAACATAAAAGTTTGGGTTTTCAGAGGTGACATATTTTGTTTTCAAGGGTTCTGTAAAGACTAAGAACACATAGTCACCCTTATGATGTTAAGGGATTCTAACTTTGAGTGTTGCGTTTCCCTAATACAAGAAAACCTGAGTGGCCCAACTAAATGTAGAAAGTCATAAGGCTCCCATGGTTTGTTATCACTCTGTGACCTACTTGAAACATGTGGAGATGTTCCCCATCTAGGCTCATCCACTAAGTTTCAAGGAGGAAGGAACATGCAAATCCATCCCAACAAAAGAATTACATACATCACACGTCACATATGTAACTTCATAAATATTCATAGCACATTATCAGTGCAATATATAATTATGATCATGCTCATATACCAACCCGTTAGCATGCAAACATGGAGTTCCTTCTGCTCAAGGGACACCAATATCATATAATTGCTATAGGTCAATTTGGGCACCATCCCTGATGACCTGGTTAACTGGAAATCATCCCCAGAACCAATGAATAGGGTCTATCATCCCCTATCATTTTAGTTGCTACATGCCCTAAGACAAATAAGAAGAATAGATAATCCATGACTTCCATTGCAAGGTTTCCAAGATTTGAAGTACACGTTATATTACCTATGAGATCACCAACGCAGTATCTCAAGGGGCTAAGTGCTTTGCATATGCAGGTAACCCTACTGAAGGGTGCTCTGCAAATCACTTCCCGACACTCAAGGGTGCGTTGGTCAAATTGGGAGCGAAATTCTCATTGTTCTAGAATCTCCACTTGGCCAGTGCCTTCTAAAAGAGTGCATATGTGTCAAACTTTGAATCCATGTGTCCATTTGAAACCTCTGAGCTTGGGAACATGTATTGCCTATTATTAGAAAGTCATTGATTGTGAAACTACCTTCATCTCATCTATAAATTGAGCACAGATCCTAGTGCTTGAGGAGGAAGAAATTGAGTAGAGAAATGCCGGTGGAATTTCAATTGAGGATTTGATTTGAGTAATATGCTGCTGGAGAGATGTTCATTGTGATGAGGCTCAGATGATGCTGGAGATGGTGACATCAAATCAATCGCTGGTTGTAACCTCCCCTTCTATCCATTAATAGATATTATTGCTTACTTTCCCACATATGTATCTGTATAAGCTTCTGTCTTTCATATTATGAATTCTTATATGATGTATATGGCTCATGTTTCATTGATTTAACTGAATAGCCTTAATAGCCATCTGTATATTGCAATCTATTTGCTATTTAGTGTTCATTCTTGCATGAAATATTTTGGCGATCTAGCTTGGATTTGAAGCTACAACAAGAGCGACATAAGGAGACTTGGAAGCACTTGGACTCCAAGTAAGTTTCTTAATCTATTATGTGTGTCTATTTACTTTTAGGAAAAGTAGTTGCAAATTCTTTAACCTGTTGTTCTAAATGCGCACCACATTTAGGGAAGAATATTTTATCTGTAATCCATAATTTCGCATAACAAATTGGCGACTACGCTGGGGAGTTTACCATTCATACTTGGTGTGTTAGCTTCTTTTTATCCACCTAGTAGCATTTACTGTTAAATATTAGGCCTTTTCAAATCAAATCTTCATTAGAAGTGTGTTAAACAACTTGAGTTTTTGTTCTCTGCTGCGCCCAATGCACTATTTAACAGGACACAATGCTTTGCAGAGCACTGTCTCCCACTCGGGTGATTTGTAACACACGGTATCCCCTTAGAGACTGCGTTGCCCCCTAGAGCCAACCAAATTCCCATTGAATTTTTCATTGCATTTGCTTTCTGTTATTGTTTGTTGTGTTTTCAAGTGCCTGATGCCTCATAGAGACTAGTGACTTTACCTGAATCTTCCTCCTTTGAAAAGAAAGTTTGTTCAATGTCTTTTTAAAAGTGTTTTTCTTAATCATTGACAAATAAATTTCAAAGTATTTTTATTTCTGCATTAGATCCATTTTCTTTTGTAAAGGAAATTTTTGTTAAATTATTCGTTTCCTATAGGAGAAATTGTTGTTCTATTCTTCATTTTTCCTAAAAGAGAAATTGTTGTTCAATTAATCGTTTCTAAAAGAAAAAAAAAAAAAAAAAAACATTTGTTTTTGTTGATTTGATGCATTTAGTTTCCTTTTTGCATTCACATTAAGGGGACTAAAAAAGAAAAACCTACATTTGCATATAGTGGATTGTGTGTTTTGCATAGGAACAATTAGGAAAACTACATATTAGTTTGTGCTCTTTGTTGTTTGCTCTAAAAACTGATTTCTCTTTCCCTTTAGTAGCTAATATTTTCATTGAAAAAGCTACAATTGAAAACTTTGCTTATCATTTTAGTTTGCATTTCAGGAATTTCCATCACATCATCGCGGTTAACCTTGAAAGGCAAATTTATAACAAGATCAACTTAAAATTTACATCAATTTTCCTAACAAAGCATTGGAACCATAATGATAACATTTAGAAGGTCTAGGCTAGAGACGTGTTCCAGTGTCGTAAAACATAGCAGATGTCGTTAATTTTCTGTGATACATTTTGAGTGTGATACCTCACTCCACGTACGTAAGTATATCGTAGCTCGTCCACGTACTTTCGGGTATATCGATCGGTGTTACAGTACGAAAAGCATAAAAGGGTGCTGTCACTGTGCGGTTTCGCATCAAACAACACTAATATGGATTTGGGACTCCACGTACTTTCGGGTATATTTGGGAGGACAACTTTAGGTTGCTATCCATCCATAGTGAACCGAGTCGGTCACCTTGTAAATTGTGATACACCGAACACAACATTCAAGGAGATTGCCTGCCTGTACTTCTTGGTTCGCCAAGAGGTATTCTACTGTTCATAGTTTCTTGGTAAACCTTTTTCCTATAATTACCCTTTTATTTTGTTTATTTTTTTTTGTTAAAATAAATCAGTCATCATGGAAGAAAAAAATCCTTTTCCCTATCGTTCATGTATATTAGCATTGAAACCACCTTTACCACCAGAAGTCATTTCTAGTTGGCAAAGGTTACACCATTCTACCGAAACCATTACTATCAGTACCTCTGGTGAATAATCATATTTCCATATTCTAGAGTCGGCACAAGTTGTTTCTACACATCTTGGTTCATCTAATGTTGTCGAGACGGAGTCCTCACAGATACCTGTGGTCACGATCCATCCAATCAGTGAGACCATACCTCCTGAACCCGACGTTGTTCAAGTGGAAGTTGATCTAGATCCAGTCTCTTTTTTGCTAGAACATTTGCATCCTGAAGTTGAACGACCGGAAGTTGTTCCTGTATCGGTCACCCCACAATTTTCTGTAGCCATTGAGTCTCCCATATCGCACAGTCAACCTATTGAAATATACTTTGGGCCTGATGGAGAAATCCTTCCACCTGGTTTAATTTCGATTAAAGAAATCCCATAAGACGAGACACCTTTAACTCCAACCCATTTTGGAGAGGATATTTACATGTACGAGTCTTTTCCTCAATCACCATCCTCTACTTTTGTTGATGCTGTTCCTATTCAAATTCCTGTTTATTCAAAAGTGTATACATTTGGTCAAGTAACCATGCCTGAACCAACATCTTCGGTTGGACCATCTATTCCAATTGCATCAGCACCTGCTCTCGCTACACCATCGATGTTCACAACTTCACCAGAGTCATATTTTCATGGTGGCCCTTTGGTCCCATCAGGTTATAAATCTTTGTTTGGAATTTTCTTTGGTGCATCTTCAAACCCATGGAATTCGCCAATGTCATCGTCTGGTATTCCAACTGGTAAACCTATAGTGAGTACCGAATGACTTGATTCTTTATACACGTCATTAGGGAAATATCAAGCTGGTCCTTCTAGGTCTATTGCATCAAGTACCATAACAATTGGACTCCTTGCATTTGGAGAACAATATTTTCTGTCTTATTATCCTCCTCATGTAGGGGGGAAACCTTTGGTCACCCACTTTGACAGTACTCCATCATTTTTTGGTCAACCTAATGTCAAAATGAATGTTTTTCAATGGAAGCCCACTTCGCTTATCCAACCACAAACGGTTGTACACTCGTATCAACCAGTTCAACCTATTACACCCACATCAATTCCACTTGTTAATACATCTTTACCCCTGTTAGAGAATCAAAATGTTGTACAACAACCATTTTAGGTGGGTCCTTCAACTCAATACCCTCAAGTATTGGGTCCACATACTCAAAATCCTTCGGCAAATTTACAACAACAACCTGTACCTGGAATAATTTATTCACAAGCTGGATTACCATATTATGGGATTTCACAGCCACAGTCAGGTTATACTTATCCTCAACCGAATCAAAGTTATCCTAATTTGGGTTATAACATTGGTGGACAGACCCCTTGGCAGCCTCAGGTGCAAATACCTCAACCTTCATTTCAACAAGTATCATATCCAGTATTTGGTCAACAAAATCCTCAAGAGTTTTCTTATCAAAACAACCCCTATCTGGGTTACCAGCAGTAGATTCCTTATGCTGGTGCTCAAAGACCTGTTTCCTAAGTGATTCCATCATACCCTGGCTATGCTCAAGCTGACCTTAATCGACAGTTTCCCTTTGTTGCAACTTTAGAATTACCCCTTAAGTTACCCTCAGATATTTCTAAGTTTAATGGAAACCCTGGGGAAGAACCGTCGACTCATGTTATGACTTATCACTTGTGGTGTTCATCAAACTCCCTGAATGATGACTCTTTTCAGCTACGTCTTTTCCAGTGTACGCTCACTGGTCTGGCTGCAAAATGGTACATTGAGTTACCTAGAGCTTCTTTTGATAATTTCACTGCCCTAGCTACTGTCTTTTTGAATCACTTCCAGTTACCCATACGACATGAAACTAGAACAGAAATCTTGACCAATTTTTAAATAGACTAATGCTACTTACATTTCTGATCATATTCACGAGTGGTGTTGTTGTTGTAGAATGGTCAAGACATTTGTTCCTAATCAGCTCCTTACTGAGTGGTTCATTAAGTCCCTGTTACCATCTATAACTAAGGATGTAGCTAAGGGTGGCGTCATCACTAAAGAGGAGGTCATTGCTTGTGCCCAATATTTATACTTGATTTATACTCAGTCTGGCATGCTTTACGAAAAAATTCCTAATGCACCGTGATAAAATTTTACTGTTCCTCCTTCATCAAAGGACTCTATTGTCGGATATGGTATGATTGGTATTACAAGCACACATCATAATACTGCATCTAATCCTACAACTTCTTCCAAAATTAATGTCGTGTCATTTGACAAAGGCAAAAGTGGCAAGCAACCCGGAAGTAAGAAAAAAGGGAAATCTAAGAAAAATAAAACTTCCAACCCGTAGGAAATATCATCTGATCAATCGTCTGGAAATAGGAAACCTTGTTATCCATGCATAATCTGTAATGAGGAACACTTTTTTCGGGATTTATTTCACAGCGCTGAAGTCTCAAAAATGGTTAAGACTTCACATGCGTCAGCTGTGTTGATGGGTCCATTTCCAAATCCGGACACAAATTTGGTTGCTACGGATCCAAATTCTATTTCCCAAGTGCTTATGTTATATGTCACAAAACCTTCAACGGATGTTTTGGTGTCAACGCATAATAAATATTACGATAGTCAGGCCACTAATTAACCTACTACCTCAACCGCAAATCCATCTACGGAATTGGTACCGCCTACTGTTATTCATGAATTGACGAATAAGCCACCAAAGGGAGTCATTCATAAATCAACATATAATCCTCGAGCAAGAGCTGCTCAAAATCATAATATATTTGAAGGTTTGGCTCAATACCCTTCAACTATGTCAGCTCTTGAGGTATTACAAAATTGTCCCTCCTAGAAACAGGCTTTATTGTTGGCTATTAATGGAATTGATCTGACTAATTCTAATCTCCTCGTCTTTAATCATACGGGCTATGTACCACAATTACCAGCAGAATTGGCATTCTCCATACAAGTAAATGTTCTCAATCACCTTATTCATCGTACTATTATTGGCGAGACAACATCTACGTGCATTATGTCTCTAAACTGTTGGAAGTCACTTGGCTCACCGCGTTTATCTCAATCATCAACGACGTTGAAGGCTTTCAATGGACGTACATATAAGCCTTGTGGTATTATCAATAACCTGCATGTTGAACTAGGGGGAAAAATAGTAAATGTTGATGTCGAGATTGTTGATGGACCCCTTGACTACAATATTCTACTTGGAAGGCCATGGGTATATGCTATGACTGCAATTGTTTCTACATATTTTAGAATGATCGCCTTTCCATATTAAGGTGCCATCACAGTCATCAATCAACTATCCTTCTTTGCCTCCGCTTCGCAGGTAACTGGAAATTTTACGTTCATTCACGCACCCCAAATAGCACTTTAGAACATTGGTGTAGGACTCTTAAAGGATTCCACTCTCATGGGAACCTTTCAATTACTGCCGCCTGCGACGTCGACAGAAAGTGCAAGTATAGAGACATGCTACATGATATCTTCCACTTCATCTAGCTTAAGGAAGGGTACGGGTGATTATGAAATTGTTACGTTGGATGAGTTTCTACCGCCCAACCCTATTGAGCTGGCATAGCAATCAATCTATTTGGCTTGGGCGGCGAATCCGAAATCAACGTCGTCAGTTGTTTGGGTTGATCGTTCCTTAGATTTTGGTACTCCATCTGATCCTTTTTCCTCAACTTTCTTGACAGATGAGAATATTTTGGAAACCATGATGTCAGAAGGAGAACCATGGGAATATTATCATCATCATTCCCATATTCTTGATTATGAAGAAAATTATCTTAGTGAACTATATCACCCATCGATAAAAAATTCTTTTCGAATTTTTTACCTATTAATGCAATCGATTCCGAACAAAATTTGTCAAATATTGAAGAAACCATTTCTATCGATATTTCGACCAAACCTGGTGTTGTAGAAAATATTCATGTCCGTGTATCTTGTTCTCCATCAGAACTTGAAACATATCACTCTCTCTTTTGTGAATTCAGTGATGTATTTTCTTGGTCTTACGAGGAAATGTCAGGCATAGATACTAGTATCGTTGAACACACTATTAATATGTATCCTGATGTCAAACCGGTGCGTCAACACCTTCGTCGTGTTCATCCAACGAAGGCCATTGCCATTAAAGCAGAAGTTGAAAAACTTTGCGTGTTGGTTTCGTTTACCCTATTCCGCTAACTAAGCGAGTTTCCAACATAGTTCCTGTCATGAAAAAACAAGGAGCCATCAGAGTGTGCGTCGATTATCGGGATGTCAATCTTGTTTATCCAAAATACAACTATCCTACTCCCTTTATCGACTAGATTATTGACGATTGTGCTGGATGTGAAATATTTTCGTTCATGGATGGATTTTCTGGCTACAATCAAATCAATATTTGCCCAGAGGATCAACATAAGACAAAATTCATCTGTCCCTGGGGCACATTCACTTATAGGAAACTACCGTTTGGTTTAAAGAACATTGGGGCAAATTTTCAGAGAGCAATGGATTATGCTTTCAATGATAACAAGCACATTGTTCAACCCTATCTACACGATTTACCCACGCATTTACGAAATCGGACTGATCACCTGATGCATTTGAGAGCCATCTTCTTACGCTACCGACACTACAAAATATGCCTAAATCCACATAAATGTGTTTTTTGTGTTGTTTCTGGTCGTTTCCTTGGATTTGTCGTCTCAAAATATGGAATTCAAATCAACCCATTGAAGGTTCAAGCCATTATTGATTTGCCTCCGCCATCAAATTTACTTTAGATACAGAAACTTCAAGGAAAGGCCAACTTCCTAAGGAGGTTCATACCCAACTACGCCGAAATGGCTAAAGGATTTACTCGACTCTTGAAAAAAGGGGTTCCCTTCCATTAGGACCAATTTGTGCAAGCTTCTTTTGATTTTGTCACGGATACTCTTGTCTAGGCATCATTAATGTATCCCCCAAATTATCAGAACGATTATTTCTTATATATTGCCGCGGCTGATACGACCATTGCTATAGTATTGGTCCAAGTAGAAAATGGGATAGAAAATCCGATCTATTATTTGATTTTTAATATAAATGAGACGAAAGTTAAGTATTCATACGTAGAAAAGCTTGCCTTGGCAGTTGTTCAAGCTATCCAAAGATTTCGCCACTATATCTTGTTCTGAAAGACCATTGTCGTTTCGGATTGCAACCCCATGACTTATATCTTATCACGTCAATTGCTTGGGGGAAAATATTCAAAATGGATTGTCATTTTACAGGAATTTGATTTGGAATTCATCAAATCCAAGTCAAAGAAATATTTAGTTTTGGCTGAGCTTCTTTGTGACCTTCCTTCTGCTAGTACTTCTACTATGTCAGAACCATCAATTCCCGACAAATCTCTATTTCTGATAGGATCATCTGATTCGTGGTATGGATATTTTATCATTTATCTCCAAACTCAAAATTTTTTACCTGATACCTCTCGTTCTAACCAGTGACGTATTCGATACCAAGCCAAAGATTATATGATCGTCAGCAATACACTATATCGTCATGGTGTTGATACAATTTTAAGAAGGTGCCTCACTCATGAGGAGGCCGAAAAGGTTTTAAATGATTGTCATGTTGGGTCTTGTGGTGGACACTTGTCTGGATATGCTACCGTGTAGAAGATTATTCGCGCCAGTTACTTTAGGCCTACCATATTTCACGACTGCATTCTTGCAGTTAGAAGTTGTCATGCGTGCCAGATATTTGATCGTAAAATCCGCAAACCACCAGCACCAATGCATCCTGTTGTATATGTGGGACCATTTTCGAAATGGGGTATTGAATTCATGACCTATAACCCTCGTTCGTCCAGGGGGCATGGTTATATTATTGTCGCAGTAGAATACTTTACCAAACGGGCCGAAACGATGCCCACATTCAACAACACAGGACAAACAATTGCATTGTTTTTCTTTAATCATGTTAGTGCATGGTTTGGGGTCCCACAGGCTATAGTTACAGATCATGGGAAGCATTTTTGAAACCACATGATGAATGAATTGATTTCCAAGTTAGGATTGTCACATGATAATTCTACTCCTTATTATCCACAATCAAATGGAAAAGTTGAGGCT
Source organism: Pinus albicaulis (assembly GCA_034641835.2). Taxonomy (NCBI): domain Eukaryota; kingdom Viridiplantae; phylum Streptophyta; class Pinopsida; order Pinales; family Pinaceae; genus Pinus; species Pinus albicaulis. The sequence goes on along the minus strand of CM076573.1, from coordinate 505,666,905 downwards.
ATCAACATGATTCTTAAACGTATGCTTCAATGAATTATAGGAGTTCATAAAAGAAAATGGAATTTGATCCTATACTTGGCCTTGTGGGCGTATCGAACCTCGGTGAAAAGCGCAACCGAATTTACTCCCTTTCAATTGGTGTATGGTCTGGAAGCTATCTTACCAATCCAATGTGAAATACTGTCGTTAAAACTTGCAATTGACTTGTTACCTGACACCTCAGAAGAAGAAGTGCGTCTTTTTAACCTCATCCATCTTGATGAAACACATCATGAAGCCCAATTGGCCAATGAAGCGCATAAGAGACATATAAAGGCGCTATACGACAAAAATGGCCAGCCTCAAATTTTCTCAGAGGGCGACTTGGTCCTTATTTATGATCAAGAAGATGATGTAATAGGAACAGGGAAATTTGAGAAATTATGGCATGGCCCCTATATTTTCAAAAGAGTTCTTGATAAGGGTGCCTATGAGTTTGTGGATTACGATGGAATTCCGTTGGCGCAGCCCAGAAATGGGTTGTATATGAAACGTTACTATGCTTAATCATGAGCGTAGTGTTTTTTCTGTATTATATTGTATATACATGCTGTTGATTTGCATTCAATGTCTTAGTTTATTTTTTAGAGTTTTCTTGACGTTAGTAATACAGTTTACATTTCATCGCAAATTTCTGAATATTTGGAACCATTAGTTGGATATGTTGATTGTGCTAGTCGTAGTATGCAGAATCTATATTTTGCAACGTGGGTCATTTTCTCTCTGAACGACGAGTTAGTGAGTTTTCAAGGGATTTGTATCGGTATATCGACAAAAAATATCACTGAATATAGCGCGTTGATCGAACTTCTCTCTGATGCCATTTCATTTGGTATTAACCGCATTATCATAAGGTGAGACTCACAACTTGTGGTATTACAACTTACTAGTGTTTATATTGTTAGAAATCCAACACTGCATCGTTTGTTCCTAAGAGTTTGACTTTTGGAAATAAACTTTGACGTTATTCAATATCAACACATTTCCAAAAATTTGAACACATTGACTGATTCTTTGGCTAATCAAGTTTTAGACATACATTTGCAACACATGTAAAGAAAGCATTCACATAATTGAATAGGATTGAGCAATAAACATAGGAAAACACTGAAATCAAAATAGATAGATAATTATAGGTTTTTACAAAAATATGTGCCCAAGACACATTGGTCATCTGACCTCAAAATTTATGCAACATGTCAAAAGAAAACTAGTGATGCTCATGGTAACATGCTATAGATCTAGCTATCCTACGTAGTAACCGCATCCAGCGGTTAGGAACGCCTATAGTGTGGCGCTGCAGTTGCATGGGTAATTCTTCGATTTGGAAATCCGTAATCCCGAAGGTCAACCCCTCTATGTGCTGCCGAAGCTCAGACAGAGTCTCAGCCATGTCTAGATCCTGAAGGACTGCTCTCCCGACAGCCCTCTCTGCTGGCTCATCTGCTCCATGCTCTGGTTCCTCCACCAATTGAACTCGACCAACATCTGCAATACATTAAAATTTTAGTTTAGTCTTGGGAAAACATCAAAATACAAAAACATTGTATAAACCTTAGAAAAATAAAAAAAACATGGCCAAAACATTCTTACCTATTGCACCCCAATGAGCGCCTTCTGGTAAAGCTAAGTCTAGATCTCCTCAGAAATCAATGCCTGCGTATACATACTCGTCGATGGCGACAACCTGTCGCCTGAACCAGGCGAATAATGCAGTCGAGAACAAAATGGATGATTGGCCTGCATGCCTACCCAATAGTTCTACCCATCTATGCATCCTCGGATCTCTAAGGTTAGACACACCCAGCGTCACATGCTGAGGCTGCATCGACAGTGGAATCCATTCTAAGGAAAATGAAATGATGATCGAACCATAACTAAAGTTTTTCTTCCTTCCTCCCTTTTCCTTGTTCAGTTGTTCTTTTATCTGAGAAAGTACAGCTTCAGACCAGTTTAACACTGTTGGATCCATGCACTCTAGCGCATATTGCATATAGGATCTATTCGCTAAATGTAGTGTAACGGTGCCAGCAAGTTTTGCGATCGTGAAAAGAATGGTTCTCAAAGGAAAATATAAAATATCATAGATTTTTATTTTCCCATCCTTGCTTGGCTCTGCCCCTAGATAGCAATATTTCAAAACATAATCTCTCACAATCTCTCCTCCGATAGAAGACCCTAAGAGGGAAATAGGCAAGCCTCTCCTCGACAAGATTGTAAGAAAGTATACATCCTCCACTGTAATAGGAACTACTTTGTTCCTAATGTGAAATGCCTCGATAGTTGTATCCCATGCTTGAACTAGGAACTCCAAGATTTCTATTTGTTGGCTCATCCCTGACAAGCGGAAGTAATTTAACAACCCACAATCTCTTAGGGCTCTTACTGTACCCTGATCATTTAGGGAAACCATATTCTGTTCTTCATGCTCTCTTTCTCTCAATGTAATCGTCATTATAGTCTGATGAATTCCTGAAACATAACCATAAGACTCATTAGACTCTTTTCAATGCAAAAAATTAGACAAATTTTGAGCATAGTGCAAGAATAAAAAATGGAGATTGCGCCCAATGCAGTCTTGAACAACAGGCAATGCGTTGCATATGCAGCTAGACTTCAATTTAGGTACTCCATAACACACTTTTGATGCTCAAGGGTGCGTTGCCATCTTTGGAAGCAAAATTTACTGCAAGGGGCTCAAAACCCTAAAAATTTGAAATGAAAGGAAATCAATTGACTACTGAAAGAAAGAGAGGGTTGATGGCACTAACTTGGATCGAACGACGATGAAAACCATCCACAGAAATGATTGCAATCAATAGCTGAAGTTCAGGGGAAAAAACAGGTTCAGAGCTCCAAAATGCAAATGGTAAAAATGAATAGTAAAACTCTTTTTATTAGTCATTTGATTATTTGCAAGTAATATTTATTGCTGTGACTGTGGTTTTATTCTATTTTTTATCATGAAACATGTATTTTTAATCCATTTGATGTTGTTATAAACAGGTTTTACAACTGATGAACAGATTAGTCGTGCATATTTATTTCAAGAATGATTTGACCACAAAGCATACTTTTATCCTTATTTTTCGAGCTTTGTTAAAAACGAAAAAGGACTTGAAGCACACTTTTATCTCTTTTTCGAGCTTCGATAACAACAAAAAAGGAACCCCTGGAGTCTTATTTTAGCTCTGTTCAGACTTCGATAATGTGAAAAGATTGCCGAGCACTTATCTTTTCGAGCCCGTAAAAGTAAATGAATTGATATCTACTAAGTATAAGTTTAACCCTTTTCTGGGTTGAGATAGATTATTTACGAAAAATGAATTCCCTAGTTGAACATGGCTAGGAGGTTCTCTCAGATATTATTTTACAATTTTTTGGATATGAGCGACAACTTTATGAAAAAGTACTTATATAGTTTTCTTTTGTCCTCTTTTTCAAACTCTCTAAATATGAAAAATGATCGGGCTGTCACTGTCGTTAGGCTTATTAAAACATAAAATAGTGACAGACTTGTTGATCATGGCAAGAATCGAGTTTCATTCATCGCTAGACTCATTAAGTTATTAAGGTTGAACTATAGATCAAGCATATGTTATCCTTTTCAAGCTTGTTAAAAAAAATAGAGAGGTATTGGTCGACAAATGACCGGGGAAAATTTGGGAAAGTGAATATAAATTTTTACGATAGCAGGTCGCTTTTGAACATGACACTTCACTCCATCACCATGACTATTTGGGTTGGGTAATTTTCTTGACGGTTCATTCATACCTATGGTTCATACCTTCACTTCGGTTTTGGGTCAATGCTGCCAACTCATCTCAGTGTGCCGATATATTCAAGATAAGGCATCCAGTGAATACTCATCCTTCTGCAATACTCATAAACCTTCATTATCATGACAATCATCCTTGAAAATTGCTATATCAAGTCATACGTTTGTCTCCGAAATCAGCAACTCCCGTTTCGCAATAAAGTGGCTTTCTGTCGACGTCAAATCATCATCCAGGAAGTTCAATTAGAAACATCATCTTCTAGTACCATGAGGCTTGTTACATCATTGACAAGATCCTCGCTTCCAGACTTTTGACCGAAAGATTTTGTTTGGCGTTCGACATCAAATTATCTATTCATGCATTACGAAATTTACTACAGTACCTTGAGGACCATTGACATCAATGGTGGTTCTCTCGCGTTTGTTAACAACTCACATTATTGGCTGGTAATCAAACGATGTCTTACCATGTTCGACTACAAATCATATATTCGCATGGCTAGACTTGTACTCGAGTGAAAGAATTAGGCCAAATTAGGACTATACAAATAAATTCATAAGATTTTTTTGTAGAAATTTGCTGAATAATGATTAATTATTCACCGAGACTATCCTGATCACATACAATTCAAATTCATATGCAACACATAATATCTTCCACTCAGATCATCAAACATGCGGAAATAAAATCAAGCGATAACACATCAAATCATCATACACATTAACACAGTATGTATGGGGAAAGCTTATAGCTGAAAACCCCGCAGCTATTGTGTATATTATAATGGATAAATCATGTAAAAAACTCAGTACAATACTCCTCACAAGTACTCAGTCTTTTCTCATAAAGTTACACACAATCTAGCTCAGTTTTGAACAGGTTACTGGTTCAAAAATCACCGCCAATTGCCTTGCCTCTATTGCGCAATCATGGCCTGTCTATATAGAGATCCAAGGTTCAAATCCCCTTGGATTGACAAGCCGCAATCATCATGGGTACTCCTTCAAGTGTGGTGCAAATTCATGCACAACCGATGTCGCCACCGATAGCTAACTCCACCCTTTCATCTACCTCTTTCCTGGTCTCCACCGAACCGATCATGCACTGTAGTGAACTGATGTGTTCTTGAGTTGAATAATGAGTTACTAATTAATGAATTAAATAATATTTAATTCACTCCACTCATAACTAATTGATTAGCTAGTTAAACTAATCTCAACTAGTTCAACTAAAATAAATAGAACACAACTCCAATTAGCCGTCTCCTATTGGTTCACCAAACTTCATAATCGAAGTCCTAATGTCCTAACCGAAGTCAACCATGCATGAGCTCACCAAACCCCTAGGAATAGCGTAATTCCTCTGTCAGATGCATGAGCCACTTCTGTAGCTCGAACTGAAATTCTCCAAGAGAGTAAACTGAAGTTTAGAGTCCAAATATTATTAAGGGTAAATAATATTTGACTTTTCTATTTTTAGGATAGGCAGTCTAAAAATAGACTTCGACCTATATGTCTAAAAATAGAGGTCCATCTATTTTTACCAATATGACCAATATTCCAAGAATAACATACTGCAACCCCTGGACCATGCTCCATATGTCTAAAAATAGACATAGTCTAAAAATAGACTTTGCGCCAGAATTTGCTCGCGGGCCCTCTAGTGAAGGCGACTTCATTTCACTAAGCTCCATCATCTTGTTGCATTTTCAACACTCCCTCTCAACAAGATATGGATTATCTGCAACCCCTATCCTGCCTCTGTGGTATTCGAATTTTCTCCTGGTGAGCGCCTTCGTCAAGATATCAGCATCCCGATCCTCCGTGGGAATGTATGAAAGTAACATGATCCTCCGCTGCACACAATCTCTGATATGATGGTACCTGGTGTCGATATTTTTGGACCTATCATGAAGTCCTGGATTAGCCGAGAGTTTAATGCAACTCTGGTTATCACAGTAGATCACTGTAGGCTCCAAATGCAACCTGAACAAACCTGCGAGGATCTTCCTCATCCAAATAGCCTCGCATGTAGCCAAGCTAGCTGCCATGTACTTACTGTCGAACCGAGTGCCATGGATCCGTTCGCCGTACTCAGAAACTGCTGTCGACCCAATGCTGAAAAATCCTCCAGATGTGCTCTTCCGGTCCGTTGGACTCCCTGCCCAATCTGCATCAGTGAAGCCAGAAAGCTTCGCTCCATCCTCCCGTCTGTACCATAGACCATATCCCGATGTGCCTCTAATATAGCGCAATACATGCTTTCCCGCCTTCCAAAAGAGCTTGGTAGGCTTAACCATAGCTTGCGAAAGCTGGTTAACTGCATAGCATATATCGGGTCGTGTATTGACCAGATACATAAGCGACCCCACCAACCGTCGATAGACAGTGGCATCCACTACCTCCGCTGAAGTAGCATCCTCCTTCCTCCAACCACCAGGAAGAGGAGTGTCAACAGGCTTGCAGCCTTGCATGTTGAACCTCTCCAGAATCTCCCGGGCATACTTGCCCTGAGAAACAAACAGTCCTCCACTGCGCCGCCAAATCTCCAATCCCAGGAAATAATGAAGGATGCCCAGGTCCTTCATCTCAAACTCTCGTGCAAGATCCTCCTTGCATGAAAGTATCAACTCCTCGTCGCCAGTCAAAATCAGATCATCTACATACAGTACGATGATCAACAGCTTCCCCTCCACCACAATCTGGTACAGGTTTGGATCCGCCTCACTCTTGGAGAATCCAAGCCCGGTGAAGTAGCTGTCTATCCGAGTGTACCAAGCACGAGGTGCTTGCTTCAGCCCGTACAGTGCTCTCTTGAGTCGACACACATGCGACTCACTGCTGAAGATCTCGAAACCTTTAGGCTACTCTATGTACACCTCCTCCTCAATAACTCCATTGAGGAACGCAGTCTTCACATCCATCTGATGAATGTGCCACCCCATCTGCGCTGAGAGAGCAAGAATCGTCCGTATGGAAGAGTACCTTACGACAGGTGCAAAGGTCTCCTCATAGTCAATCCCCTCGATCTGTGAAAAGCCACGGGCGACAAATCTCGCCTTGTACTTCTCCACACTCCCGTCAGCTACCTGCTTCACTTTGTAGATCCATCGCGAACCCACCACCGATTTCCCCACCGGTCTTGGGACAATCTCCCATGCACTGTTCCTGACGATCGAATCATATTCTTCGATCATGGCATCAACCCATGCGGGTTCCTCCACAGCTTCCTCAAAAGAGGATGGCTCCGTCACAACACATTGACTCACAAGAGCCATGTATCCAATGTACCGATCTGGTGACTGTCTTTGTCTGCGCTGTGTTGTAGGTGGTCCTACAACCTTCTCTGCATCCCGAGCCAGTCGCTCAGCTTCTGTAGTGCGCATGCGCCCTCTGATGGTTGGCGCTGCCTGGGTGGTCTCTTCCACCTCCTGAACCTCCTCTTGTGGCTGATCCACATCCGGAAGCTCCTCCTTAGGAACTAACAGCTCCTCATCTGCATGCAAGTGTAGCTCCCTCTCAAGCGAACACTGCATGGCTTTCTCCTCCTGAAATTTTATATCCCGTCGCACAACAGTCTTTCGACTGTCTGACAAATACACCTAGTAGTTGTGAGGTGTATCAGTGTACCCCACAAATATTCCAACCTCAGCGGTTGGATCCAGCTTCCTTCTCGCATCCTTCGTCACATGCATGTAGACAGGAGAACCAAAAATCCGAAAATGGGAAATATCAGGCCTCTTGCCAGAATAAGCCTCCTCCGGTGTACTCATGCCAAGAACCTTGTGAGGACAACGGTTCTGCACATACACTGCTGTATTGCATGCCTCAGCCCACAAGTGAAGGGGTAGGCCCCGATCATGCAACATCGCCCGTGCAGCACCCACGATCGTTCTGTTCTTCCGCTCAGCCACCCCGTTCTGCTGTGGGTTATGGGGTGCGATGAGCTCTCTCCGAATCCCTTCTGTGCTGCAGAACTCCTTGAATTCAGCCGAGATGAATTCACCACCGTTATCACTCCCTAGAGCAATCACCTTCTTCCCCGACTCCTTCTCGACCAGTGCTTTAAACTCACAGAACTTCACGAATGTATCGCTCTTCTTCTGCATGAAGAAGATCCAGCACTTTCGAGAGAAATCATCAACAAAGATCACATAATACTTGTGCTTTGCTGTCGAAGCAACTGAGAAAGGACCACACACGTCCGTGTGAACTCTCTCAAGGATCGTTGTGGCGCGACTATCCTTCTCATGAAAGGTGGCTTTCACATACTTCCCTAAAGTACACCCCTTACACTGATCTGACTGCGCAAGGGTGCCCTTAGGAAGCCCAGTAGAAATCTGCTGCAGAATCTTCAAAGCTCCATGGTGAAGGTGGCCCAATCTCCTGTGCCACAGTTCGCCCTCATCATCCCTGCTCACCACTTCTCCCGCCTTGCATGCCATAGCTGCGCAGCCATCTACCTGCAACTGATAAAGGTTCTTGGTTCGAACCCCTATCTTCCGGGTCTCTCCAGTAGTCTTACTGTGCAGGAAGGCTTTTCCTTCGCTGAAGACCACATCATACCCCTTATCCTCCAACATCGCCATAGAGATCAAGTTCTTCTTCAATCCAGGTACATGCATGACATCCTTCAATACAAAGGGTTTACCAGACTCCCTCTGAAAGGATATGGTACCGATACCAGTCGCATTGTATCTACCATCATCGCCCATCTCGATGTGCACACCCAAATCTTTGTCCTCCAGATCTGAGAACAAATCCCGATCTCCCATCATATGAAATGACGCACCGCTGTCCAAGAACCACACCGATCCCATCACACTTGAAACCAAGCATGCAATCAGTGAAAAGTCAAGCTCGAACCGTGAAGCCAAAGCTTCTCCATCTGCAGATCTTCCCGCTTGCTTGTTCTTCTTCTTCTTTGGACAATTGGTAGCATAATGTCCGTGATCATGGCAGTGAAAACATTTCACTTTCGCCATATCCTGCTTCTTGCCCTTAGCTCCATAATGAGAGGTTTTCTTACCCTTCCCTTTCTTAGCTTTGGACACCAAAGCGCAGTTTTCTTCATCAGCTCCCTTTGATGAAGATCCATCTCGAGTAGTCCTCCTTATCTCCTTCTGCATGAGATCCGCCCAAAGGCGCTCCCATCCCGGCAGCTTCTCCCGACCATTGACACTATCTTGATATGAGTGCCAAGCCTTCGGAAGACCAAGGAGAGCCAGGTCGACCATGTCCTCGTCTTCTACAGTCACCCCCACACTTCCCAGCTCATCTCTGCACTGAGTGAACTTCGTGAGGTATTTGGCGATACTGTCGCCCTTCTCCATCTTGATGTTCCTGAGCTTATCTTTGAGTGCCAGCTTCCTTTGGTCACTCTTACTCTGGAATAGATCCGTCAAATCTTTCCACATTAGAAATGGAGAAGCCTTTCCATGCAGGCTGGATACAATATGATCCTTGATGCCCTCCAACAGGATCCTTCGACACTTCGCCATCTTCTTTTGCCATGCATCGACTTCAGCAAGATCAGTGGGCTTTTGGACATCCGTATCTACGAACTCCTTCAGACCATTATCTTCTAATACTGCTTCCATGTGATCCTTCCATGCAACATAATTCGAACTGCCTTCAAGAGCATATTCGAGTCGCAAACCATTGAAAGACATTTTCAACACCGACACCAAGAAAACAAAACTGCTGCAAAATTTCGAATTCCACCTCAAAGCTCAACCGCTCTAGATCTGTGAGAACAAATTATTTCTAGCACAGAGATTGACTGCAAGGGGCATTTACCAGACCTTTCACTTTCCGAAGAAAGATGAATCTAGAGGCTACCTGGCCCGCATGCAGACTCTGTCTACCGAAATAAGTTTGTAATCAATGTGATGATCAATATCTTCTTCAATAGCTCTGATACCATGTAGAAATTTGCTGAATAATGATTAATTATCCACCGAGACTATCCTGATCACATACAATTCGAATTTATATGCAACACATAATCTCTTCCACTCAGATCATCAAACATGCGTAAATAAAATCAAGCGATAACACATCAAATCATCATACACATTAACACAGTATGTATGGGGAAAGCTTATAGCTGAAAACCCCGCAACTATTGTGTATATTATAATGGAGAAATCAAGTAACTAACTCAGTACAATACTCCTCACAAGTACTCAGTACTTTCTCATGAAGTTACTCACAATCTAGCTCAGTTTTGAACAGGTTACTGGTTCAAAACTCACCGCCAATTGCCTTGCCTCTATTGCGCAATCCAGGCCTGTCTATATAGAGATCCAAGGTTCGAATCTCCTTGGCTTGACATCGCAATCATCATGGGAAATTCCTCCAAGTGTGGTGCAAATCTCATGCACAACTGATGTCGCCACTGATAGCTAACTCCACCCTTTCATCTACCTCTTTCACCGGTCTCCACTGAACTGATCATGCACTGTAGTGAACTGATGTGTTCTTGAGTTGAATAATGAGTTACTAATTAATGAATTAAATAATATTTAATTCACTCCACTCATAACTAATTGATTAGCTAGTTAAACTAATCTCAACTAGTTCAACTAAAATAAACAGAACACAACTCCACTAGCTGCCTCATTAACTCCACCAAACTTCTGCCACTGAAGTCCTAACTGAAGTCAACCATGCATGATGCCATCAAACCCTTGGGAATAGCGTAATTCCTCTGTCAGATGCATGAGCCACTTCCAAGGCTCGAACTGAAGTGCTCCAAGAGAGTAAATTGTTGTTTAGAGTCCAAATATTATTAAGGGTAAATAATATTTGACTTCCCTATTTTAAGGAGAGGCAGTCTAAAAATAGACTTCGACCTCTTCGACCTATAGGTCACAAAAATAGAGTCCCATCTATTTTTACCAACATGACCAATGCTCCAAGAATCTCATACTGGAATCCTCGGACCATGCTCCATATGTCTAAAAATATACATAGTCTAAAAATAGACATAGTCTAAAAATAGATTTTGCGCCAGAATTTGCCTGCGGGCCCACTTAGTGAAGGCGACTTCATTTCACTAAGCTCCATCATCTTGCTGCATTTTCAACATTTTTTGCTTTATTTTTATTTTATCAAATCCAATTCAAATTCGCTTTTTGGTTTTTTTAAGTAATTCAGTTTTTGAATTATACATAAACATATATTGTTCTTAATCACAAGGAATATGTTATATATAGTTTTATATGTTTGTAAGAAAATAAAATTAGGCGTCTAATTTTTTTGTTAAAAACTTATTATCTTTTGGAGTAGTGAGTTTATAATTCTTGTTTAAGTTATTCATCCAAGCAATAGTAAGACTAATATAGGAAGACAAGAAAATAAACAATGCAAATAATCAACTCTACTAAATAAATAAGAAGAGAAAACATTGTAAATAATCCAAGTACACAATATTATATAAGAAATAGAAAATAAATGTACAAACATTACCATCAATGCCAATGGTTTGAGTAATGAATTATAATTATTATAAATAAATATCAAAAATTTATATTTTGAAACATATGTTAATAAAAAATAATATAAATTGAAAGATGCACTTGTGATTAACATTAAAATAAATCAGGAAAAGATTGATCGGATCTGAGCAACGCTGCTAGGTCTGAAACCTGTGCTGTGTGGCTGCCCTGCGACGGCCTGCCAAGGCCCGATCCCCTTCTCTGTGTGGCTCTGAGATTCGCTACGAGTGCTGACTTCTGTGCAGCATGGCTGCCCTGCGGCGGCCTCTCTAAGTCTCGGTCCCATGGAGACGCAGGGCTCCCCCAAGGAGCCCCCTTTGCCGCCTTCTGTCACCGCTTTTAATCAGCTTCTCGCTGGTTTGCCCCGGAAGAAAAAGAGCGAAGCTTCTAAATTAATTAAGAAGCTTGATGATATCCCTGAGATCTATTTGCCTCCAGAAACCCCCCTGCAAGTTGCTTTGTCTCTAACTGAGCGGGGTTTAATTGGCCAATTCACGGGGCTTTGGCCTTCCCTGAAAACTACTGAGCAATGGGTTAACAGGAATTGGGCTCCTCTGATCAAGCAAAGTGTTGCTTCTTACTTTCTCGGACGAGGGTACTTCCTGTTTGAATTCTCCTCCAAAGAAGACAAAGATCTGATCTTCCAAAACGGGTCTTATTTCATGGGCTCTCAGGGCCTTTATTTGAACAAATGGACTCCGGATTTTGATCCGGCTGTTGATGTCCCCAAGGCTGTCCCGGTGTGGGTTCGGCTCCCGAATCTCCCAGTTCACTGCTGGAACTAGGATTCCTTGAAGCACATTGGCAACACTCTCGGGAAATTCATAGATCGGGCAAATAACAAGGACCAGTATGACTGTGCTAGGATCTGCGTTGAAGTAGATCTCGAGGTGGGTCTTCCAGAGGCAATCAAAATCAATGTCGGTAGCTGGTCTCATGTGCAGATCTTGGACTATGAGCAGTTGCCATTCAAATGCAGGAAATGTCATGTTCATGGGCACTTTGCCAGAAACTGTCCAACTAACGTAGAGCAAGAGAAAGGAAATGAAGAGGGTTGGAACCAAGTCAAGCGTACAAAGATCAACCACAAAGGAAAAAAATCGGGAGGACTCAATGGGAAAGGCCCTCTTCAGGCCAATTCCAAGTGCCCCCCTCCCAATAAGGTATCAGAAAACAAGTTCGTGCTTCTAAGCCAACAAACAGAAGCAACTCAGGAGATCGAGACCCAAAAACAAGCCTCTCCAAGTAAAGGCACTCCTTCAATTTCCCTCAAAGAAACAAGGGTTGAAGACCCCAAAGGCATGGCTCTAGAAGACGAAGAAGAAGTACAGGAAACAGAAGAGTCAGAAGAGGAAGGAGAAATAGGAGATTCCCAAACTCCAGTAAGGAGATCCACTAGAGGTCGCAAAACTGAAAGGGAAAAAAGAGAGCATGAGACCTTCAAAGACAAGCTACAGGGCAGTTAGCCTACTTTGGAAAAGCTGCTTGCCTCAAAGCCCAGGATGACAAAAAATCAACCTCTAGGCTCCAAGGGAGCCCACCAGAAACTTAAATAATGAAGGTCATCTCCTGGAACTGTAGAGGTATGGGGAGAAAAGTTAAGGAAGAAGCCATTAGAAACTTAATAAGAACAGAATCTCCAGACATACTTCTCGTCTAGGAGACCAAGTTGGAAGATGTAGCCTTCCTGCATGCAAGCAAGAAACTTTGGATTAGAAGCGAAGAAAAAGCAATCTCTGCCCGAGGATCCTCGGGAGGGATTGGCACACTTTGGAACGCCAACAAATTTGCAATCATCTATGAAGCTAGTAATACACATTGGTTGATGCTTAAAATGCAGAATCTGGACTCCAAAGAAACTTTTTGTCTATTTAATGTATACTCTCCTGTCAATGTTGGGGAAAAAAAGGACTGTTAGGATTCTATAAGAAATCAAGAAGACTTGGCAAACCTAGAAAATATAATCATTGCTGGAGATATCAACCTCACTCTTCACCCGTTTGAAAAAAGAGGAGGTAGCACAGTCCGAGATCTGACAAGGGAATGGGCAGAGGATCTTATGCAGAACTGGGATTTGCTGGATGTCAAACCCTCCTCCGGTAAGTACTCTTGGTCTAACAAAAGAGCTGGCCCAGGTCATATAGCTGCCAGATTAGATAGGTTTTTCATCCAAAGCTCCTTTTTGTTGCTAGGGTTAGAACCTAGAATGAATATTCTCACTAACAGCATCTCGGATCACAAGCCCATCAAGCTCGATCTCCTGGCCCATCTTGATCTGGGGCCTATCCGTTTCAGATTCAGTCCCCTCTGGGTCAAGGAGCCAGATTTCATGCAATTAGTCAAGGATTTTTGGAGCCAGCTAGTCAAAGGATCTCCTTTCTTTTTCTGGGAGGAAAAGCTTAGAAGGGTGAAAGGGGATCTGAAACGATGGGCCAAAACCCTTCCCAACCCTGCCTCAGAAAGGAAATCCATCAAAGCTTCTCTTGCTTTTCATCAATCTCAAATGGAGAATGCTATCGTCACAGAAGAGCTTCTAGACCAAGAGGCTCGGCTTCAGCAGAGTTTTCACATGGCCTGCTTAGCAGAAGAAGAATACTGGAGACTAAAATCACGAAATCTCTGGCTTAAAGCAGGGGACAGGAACTCTTCTTTCTTCCATAAACAAGCACAAGCCAGAAAATATTTCAACACTATTTCTGAGATCAAGGAGGACAACGTCACCCACAAGGAATTTGAGGACATCAAGAAAGCAGCCTTTTCCCAATTTCAAAAATTGTATAATGAGGACACGGATTCAGACCAATACTCAGATTTTTTAGACATTGTTCCATCTTCAATCTCCCCTCGCATGAATGAGATCCTTGAGGCCAAAGTCACTAAAGAAGAAGTTAAAAATGCCCTCTTCTCCATGGATCCGGACAAAGCTCCTGGCCCGGATGGCTTCTCTGCCAGGTTCCTTCAAGTTTGTTGGCTAATAGTTGAAAAGGATCTTCTCAAAATGGTCCAAAAATCTCAAAACACGCAGAAAATCGGAGGAAGCACAAACTCATCTTTTTTAGCCCTCATCCCCAAGGAGAAGGGCGCCAACAACTTCAACAGATTCCGCCCGATTTCCTTATGCAATATAGGGTACAAGCTAATCACTAAAGTAATTGCAAACAGGCTGAAGCTCATTCTTCCTAAAATAATTTCGGACAACCAAGGAGGCTTCATCCAAGGAAGGCAGATCGTGGACAACTTCACCCTTGTTCAAGAGGCAATCCACTCAAGTCTACATCGGAAAGAGCAAGGTATGGTTCTTAAACTCGACTTAGCTAATTCTTTTGATTGAGTAAATCATAGCTTTCTATTAAAAGTATGAGCAAGTTTGGTTTTGGAGCAAATTTCATTAAATGGATCCGGGCTTGCATATTGGAGCCATGGATTGCCCCTCTAGTAAATGGCAGAGCCACCGATTTTTTTAAAGCTTTGAGAGGGCTTAGGCAGGGGTGCCCACTCTCACCTTTGATCTTTGTAATCCAAGCCTCTTTCCTCAGCTTCCTGTTAGATAAAAAGATGCAAAACCAAGATATCAATGGTTTGAGTGTGGCTAGAGGGGTCAAAAACATAAATCACGCCTTATTTGCAGATGACACTTTGTTATTGGGAGCTGCCACTATCTCCTCTGCCTCCAAGTTCAAAGCAGTTCTGGATTAATTCTGTGAGGCCTCAGGCAATGTTTTAAACAAAAGCAAATGCCATATCTACAGCTAGAACACCTCGCCCAGATTGCTCTCTGCTATCTCTAGATGTTTGGGCTTTGCAACCTCATCCTCTTGTACCTCTTGCAAATACTTGGGTCTTCCTGTTTATCGTAAAAGACCTGTAAGAAAAGACTGGCTTGCGCAACTTGAAAAATTCAAGACCAAGATCCAAGCCTGGGGATACTCCTGGCTCAACCCTGCTGGTAAATTGGTCCTAATCAAATATGTGCTCTCTAGTCTCTCTCTTTATCAATTTGCTGTGCTTCTCACTCCGGAAAGCATTATAAAAAAAATGGAGGAGTACATTCGGAAGTTTTTTTGGAAGGGAGGCAAACATAATGAAAACAAGCTCCCCCTTATCAGTTGGGAAACCGTCTCAAAGCCATTGTGGGAGGGTGGTCTGAATTTTAAAAATTTGTTTCAGCAGAATATAGCTATGGCAACAAAGATTATTTGGAAGATCATTATGCCCAAGCCAGGTTGGGCTCAACTGGCTCTCTGGAAAAAATATTTCAGAGGTCCTCGATCCAGTTGTTTGGACAAAGTAACTCATCAGCCGAATTCGTCCTTCCTTAAATTTTTTGCAAAAGCTGCTCCTCTAGTTAATGTGCACTCCTTCTGGATTGCAGGGAACGACAAAAAGATTAACATCTGGACAGACAAAATCATGAACATGGATCCTATTGAACACAGGGCCCCCATTAGAGCGCTGCGATGCTGGATGGAGGGAGAGGGGCTTCGAACGTTGTGGGATATTTTGCTGTGGAGTGATTCTGTCTGGGCAGGATGGAAATGTCTTGTTGTGCCGTCTCATTTGCTTGACAAATGGACTACGTTGCTCAACCTCCTTCATGGATTGGCTCCCTTGCACTTAAGGAAAAGAGACTTGAGAGGTTGGGGGCAGAATGCCAGAGGCTACGTGGTCTCCATGGGATATTCTAAGCTGAGCGAGAGACCACACGTTCCCCCTGACCCAGCACCTTGGCATGGTGTCTGGCGTCTCGCTTCATGGCCCAAAATTGATTTCTTTGCTTGGCTTATTTGCCATGGTAAAATTCTCACGTTTGACATTCTGCAAAGGAAAGGATTCCATGGCCCTTCCAAATGTTCTCTGTGTAAAGAAAATGCAGAGAGCGCAGTCCATTTAATGCTTGATTGCAGCTTCTCTAAGCAGATTTGGTTCTCCCTCATCCACAATCTGGATCCTAGCATTTCGCTACCTTGTTCCACTGCTGATATTTTCTCTTGCTGGGCGTACAAGTATCCCGGTCCTCCTCCAAAAAACTGGATAATCAAAACTGCATGGGCTGTCCTCCCAAAGGTAATCTGCTGGCAGATCTGGCTTGAAAGAAATAGAAGAATTTTCAGAAATGCCGAACATAATCAAAAGGTATTAGAAACCAAGATTAAATTTCAACTGAAAGAGTGCTTGACTGATTTAAAAGACGACTCAAATCTCAGCCAATAGGACATTTCCTGGGGATCATTCCTTGATTTGCAATTCCAAACAACAGAGAGAAATGCTCCTCCTCTCAAAGACTGGAAAATAAGAAAATCTGAAACTGACTTTCAAGATTGGCTTTCATCTCATTCAAGACACTCTCTCTTCTTTGATGGGGCAGCAAAGGGAAATCCGGGCAAAGCTGGTGCAGGAGGCGTTGTTGTAAGTCTAGTTGGGGAAAAAATTCATTCCTATGCTTGGGGACTTGGCCATTCATCCAACGTCCAAGCGGAAGCCTTGGCTCTCTTTCAAGGCCTTAAGCTTCTCAAAGAATTAAATATAAGGGAAGCTAATATTATTGGAGACTCACAAATCATCATAAATGCCATGATCTCAAACTCTCCAGCATCGGACCTCAAATTCGCAAGACTGATTGCCAGAATCAAGGGATTGGAAAACTTTTTTCAAAAGCTGAACTACTATCATGTGCTTAGAAATCATAATAAAGAGGCGGACAGTGAGGCCAACAAAGCTGCCCTCCTCCCTGTTGGGGTCAAGTTGAAAGACGAAGAAGAAACATGGGAACCTATCCCATAAGCTGATTGTTGTCATGTTTTACTGCTTTCTCCTAAATCAATTTGTTTGCACTTTCAAGTTGGGGAAAATATCTGAAATTGAATTTATAGTTATCTCTGCAAGGAGGAAGTCCTAAAATTTTAGCTGCATTCTAAATCTCAGCAGTGAGGGGCAACAGGATATAGACACCCTCAATGTAATCATATTTCTGGCATTCAGGCCAAGTTGAATATAAACACTCCATAACCGTTACTGTAATATATATATATATATATATATATATATATATATATATATATATATATATATATATATATATATAATTATCTATTCACATTTTTTTAAATATATGGTCCCATTTTGTAGGAGAAAGATTCTTTTTTATATAATCAAATGAGTTTATTATTATATCGCAATGTGAATGATTGTAAAATGTTACATATCATAATAAATATATTTGTATTTAAATGATACATTTATTTAAATCATATAATATATTATTATAATAACTATATTAATTGAATATATGGATGAATTATATATCATAATAAATATATTTGTATTTAAATGATATATTTATTTAAATCATATAATATATTATTATAATAACTATATTAAGAACATTAAGATATAAAAATTGTTTGATTTTTTAATCAATAATTGAAATTTTATAAAATAGAAGAAATTGCATGTGTATAGTCACATATTTATTAGCTAGCATATGGGTAAATATGACGCCGAAACATGTTAGTGTGTTGTATTCATTTGTACAACTTAGTGCATTAAGTATCTGTTTAAGTACTTGTATATTAAGGTTTTTAATCTCACGACCCTAAAGTTTATTTAGTAATTTAATTAGACAATTTTCCTAGATTAATAAGTTAGTCTAGAATGTATTATTAATAATTTAATTATGGAAGTATTGTATTCCCTAGAAGATAGATAGGCTTTGTCATAATAGGCTTCTTTGAGTTGTTTATTAGGGACACATGTCATGTTGAGATAAGAATAGAGAGGTTATATATATGTTGTGCCTTTGACCCCTCAGTATCAAGTTTTTTTATTTGATTAATAAAATCACATTCTTGAGGACATTTTTGCTAAATAATGATCATAGTATAAGAGTTATGGCTAGTGAGGTAATGAGAGAAGTTATGTTCCCCCACCAATAAAATTACATATCTACATTCATTAATGTGATAGAGATAAAATCAATGAGATGATCAATGGATTGTTGTTGGGGTTGCCCATAGCACAAGATCAAGTAATCCAGATAGAGGTCAAGCATGATATACAACCTCTCTTTTGATGAAATCCAAGCCAAATTTGAGGTCCCAAAATTTGGTAGCAAGATCATCCTTGAGTAATATGCCAAGATTTGTAGCATAATCGACTGACCTTTAGAATCAATGCAAATAATATCCAAAGTTGTCAATTACTAACATAGTATGAGAGCCAATTAAGTGATGTTGCTCAAATATGCATGAATAATTCATGTTGCAAACAAGGTGGATTTGTTGCTTGGATGCCTAGATTTTCAAAGAAAAGCTTGGATCCTCTGAACAAGTTTCTAACCTTGCACTTGATAGGGAAAATATCATATATTAACCTTCAAGATTCAAAGTCTAATAAGTCAATCAAAATTAAATCACCGTTTGGGAATTCTAACATAGCAATTGGTATTCTCAACAAGCAACAAATAAATATTTTGGATATTCATTGGTAATGGTTATACATAGCAGTTGTTCACTTCTAGATACTGGATCTTTTTTAGGAATATCTTCATCGAAGTTCAATTCAACAATTTCAAATTGAAGATGACACACGTTATTGGTAAAATTATTCAGACTTGCGATTAAGGGGGGAGGGATGTTAGATTGTGAGTTCCTAGAAAATCACAAAGTTTAGGACCACATAAATATGAGTTGTAAATATTATCTTTGATGAGGCAGTGTCACGATCTATTGATGAGTTGTCAGTGGGATCTAGATCTAGAATGGTCCAACCAATGTACTATAAATTCAGATCCTAAGATTAATAAAATGATTTTAGGGAATGGATTAAGGCCTTTTATTTTTTGTCGTGTCTTAGTTGGGCAAATTATTAACATAAATGACTGTTACACATAAATGTGCGTGAAGGTTTTTACTCACTAATCCACCTTTATCATTGTTACACAATACAGTATTTTGTTTAAGTCAATTCATTCAAGGTGAATGTTCAACATACGAGCATTGATATACATGAGAGTATATCACACACCGATGCATGATGATCATGATCATATTCAGTAATGAGATTAATTTTTGGCATTTTTTATAGTCATAATTATATGGTGATGCTACTTGTTATGAATTTGATAATTTCCACTTAATGACATCGTTGGTTTGTCTCTTTTATAACACAAAATAATAGATTTGTATTTACAAAAATGTTGCAGTCATGCCAAATGTAGGATTAATTCAAATGGAAAGTCAACAATAATACTTGCACTTCTTTAAAAGTGCACAATGGTGCAAAAATGTTGCCCATTAGTTGGCCTAACCCTATTATCCTGGATGTGAAACAAAACATTTTGCTTATATATATTCTTATGCATTAAGAAAGAAAGAAAAAAACTAGTTTGAATTGCAATCACAAAGCCTGGGCATAATTATGGAATTTCTTATTAGGAGCTTCCTATTTGATACTCAAAAGTCCTTGCTAGAGAATCAATCTCTTTAGTGTCCATTTCCACATCTCCTAGAGATTGTTGAAAAATTGCCTCTCTTTGCTCATGAGTATGAACCACAAAAATGTGAGGATTCTTCAAGCCTTGAGTTGGGCCTACAACTAATTCTTATATCATTTTGAAATAACCCTCCAAATGCTTTGTTTAGTGAATTTTCCTTGCCGAAGTTTCCATAATATTCGATTTCTAGAAGGCCACTTGACATTTGATGAAAGGGAGTTATTATTATAGCTTCTTCATATTCTTTCACAATGAAGTTGAGCCCTTCAAACTTCACATAAAGAATGAAAATGGCACCCTTTCCTTTCCATTTTTTACAACAATCCTTCAAATATGATGAAATGGAGAAAGATATAAAATTTCAATCTCAAATAGAGATGAAAATAAGAAGCCCTAATTATTTTTTAATCTACATGCATATATAACCCAAATAATCCATGAAGGGAACACATCAAATCCCTAAATTATCAATGACCAACTTGAATTGTGGTTCTCACTACTTAAAACTACTAATTGAAGGACAAAACCTTCAATACCATAAGAAGCTTACCACAAACAACATGTAAAGAACATTTAGATGCACTAGTAGATGAGTACATAACCACAAATAGTAGAATAAAAAATTGACTTTCCTCCCTCTAAACCATCTCCTCTGAAATAAACTTCACCTCATGCTTGATTGAATGCCAATGTACAAGAGATTCGATAATGTTATTTCCTATACCATTAATGTTTTGAAGCATGGCCACTTAACATATTTAAAATGTGTGTTACTCATCCTTGGGTTATGTGTAAGGACACTAGATGAATTCAAGGGAGGTCATTAGTGTAGCGATCCCCTCTCCCCCACATTTACAAATAATTTTCCCAATTATAATTATATAACTTCATTGATCTTTTGGTTTGAAAACTTGTTATGGTTTCCAAAAAAGGTCTTGCTTTTGATTTGTAAATTGTTGTGGATATACCACTGGGATAATTTGTCACAATAGATCCAATAAATCATTGAAATATTTACTGCGAAGTTTAATTTTCCTTTTAGAGTTTGGATTCTTCAATTATTTTTTTTATGCTTAAATATGAAACAACTAAGAATATAAACATAAAAAGTACACACACCAACCACAAATGACAAGGTTTTGCTTTGAAAAACCATTTCAAGAGAAAACCTAACTAGAATGTGAGGTTGTTTTGGTACCTTTTCTTTCTTATGGAAAACATGAAAGTACACAGGTAGAGGTACTCTCTATGGAGTTACCTAAGCCATGTGACTTGTAAGGCTACTATAGAACTTGGCCCCATTTTGTTTTATATCTAACCATCCACCTCTAATCACTTTGTTTGACTATGGAACAAAATACAATAACATAGAATGGAGACCCTACTGTTCCTAGTTGCCCAATATATAACATAGTTTGTTAGCCAATTAGCGATAAGCTTTGACTCACTAAATTATCAACTAGAGTTGCGGGTTTGAACTTTCTAGAGAATTTTTTAAGGTGCACACGTGACTAGCCCTATATGTATGAGGAATGGTGATCTACATGGAATCCACTTGTACCATGGTGGTAAATTCAATAGGTCAACTTGCAGAAGCGATAAGTGATTCCTACATTGTTGGAAATGCATTGATGTGTAGAATATGTAATCTTGAGTATATTTATGACTATAAAAAAATTGTCATTTAAGGCCTCAAAATGGCTTTGAAAGTTTTTCACCCCAAGGTTTCAAATTGGGATTGTTGTTTAAACGGCCCTATATGTTGATCCCTCAATTTTTACTACTTGTTGAAAAAATGTAGCAAGAAAGGTTCAATTTGAATTTACCTTAGTCAAATTGAGTAAAATCAAATTTCCACATCAGCGGGACAGCTTGAGTCTTGGAGGCAGTTAACTAGTGTGACATGGATCTTGTCACTTAGTTAGCTCAGTAAATTTTAGTTATAGAGCTTGGAGTTGAGTTATGCATATGTGATTGTTAAATTTTAGTAATCAAATTTAGTTATTTTCAGTTGTATTCAGTTAACTAGCCTCTAACTATTGATAGAGTCAGTTTAAGGTTAGTTGTGCAGTGGGACAACCATCTAACTTAGATATTTTTCAGTTAACTGATAAATCATCCCAAAATAGCTAATGCATGCAAGGAATTTGAGTTCATCAACTAAAGTGGATATGAAAAGACAGTGTAATAGAAATTGTAAACTAGTTTTGAGTGTAAATGTGTTGCATGATTCAGGAGATAAATCCTTGGGAATTGTGCAATCAATTTGGAGGAAATTCATAATTTTTAGGGGCTAATTCCTCATGATTTGTGCAGGGAAACATGAGGTTTCGTGAGAAAATTATTGGCTAAGTGTTGGCCAGAGTTTGTCATTGAGCAGAGAGAATAATTATTCTTTTGTAGGTTGAGCTCATAGCTGGAGCTAGCAATTGTAATAGTTTCTCTATTCAACTGATTAATGCAAAGAGACTTGAGGGGTTTTTCCTAGTTGGGTTCCCCTAGAAATCATTGTGTACTTGTGGTTTTTCTTATTGCATGTCTGTGCATGTTGTTCTAAATTGTTATTTACATTCCGCAAATTAGTAGAGTAGAATTGTGTCTCTTGTTTTTCAGTATGAGATCTTGAGAAGTTGAAATTTATATCAAATTTATACATGGTACCATAGCCCTGAAATCACATTATAACCAGTATTTTGAACTTGTCTCAGGAATTTCGAATTTGCAGCTTCTGTGCAACAATTTTTCTTTAGGGCGGGAGGATGTCTTTCAACGGACTGAGATTGGAGTATGTCCTAGAGGGTAGCTTGAATTTCATAGCCTGGAAGGATAAAATAGAAGAAGTGCTCGATGAAAATTGTGTGTTAAAATATGTTAAATCTAAATTTGAGAAACCTCATTAGTCTGATGCACAACAATTATCCCAATGGAAGAAGGATTTTGCAAAGGCCAAGATTTGGATGGATCCAAAAATAGAAGTGGCCTTGAAAATATCTCAAAAATAAAATTCATTAGATGGAAGTGAAACTATGACCATATCGTAGTGCTCATTTCCTTGATTCCAACGGTGAGAATGACACTGAAATCCGAGTTCATATGCTCAAGTTATAGCTGGTCAAATTTTTGGTCAAATTGGGTCAAGTGGCAGACTAACGAGACAACAAATTGGCAGAATATCAGCACACGGAATCCGGTGGTCGGAACGGGCGAATTTTTTCCACTTAGATTTTCAAGTAACCCTTATATTTTGGCGAGAAATTTTTAACTATATTGTGTAAAAAAAATATAAAAAATATATACCTGTTTGGGGGGCGGGCTGCCACCCCCAACGATATATGTATTAAATATAATTAAAATGCATGGTGGGCGGGCCTTCCTTGAAAGACCCGCCCGACCCACGAAACACATACCATATATTATGTGAGCGTAACCGGTGGGGCTTGAACACGTCCGAATTGCCACCCGAGCGGTTCCAAAATTGTGTCAACAAAATGTTTATCGACACCGTTTGCCATATTATATGTGACCCCCCGAACCAATATAACCTTCAAGTTAAATATATATCAAAGTCTTGTTTGTAAAACAATAATATGCTATGTGGGGTGCAACAAGGTTTGAACCATTTCCCCTCTAACCAAATCCTCCTAACTTTACCATTAGGAAAACGACTAATACCTTAGCCAATATGCGTGCAAAATTATATAAGAACTCAACAAATTTTCCCATGAGGCTGGCGGAGGGAGGAAGGGCGCATAACTAGGAGCCGCTTGGGGTGTGGAACCAAGAGCAAGGGAATCATTGAGATGTTGAAAAGATTCTTTTATAGGGCCATATGTGCTAGTGTCAGAATTTGACAAGTTTATAGTCGATTTTGCACATTTTTCGCGCCAGGAATCAAACTGTGCAGTCGGTTCTCGAGATGAGGTCTCTATTTTCAAGGAATCATCCAAATTAGAGGTGTAAGGGTCATTTTGGTAAAGTTGCTTGTAACTGATTTCTTTGATGCCACTTAATGAAAGAAGGCCTCCCCACTTTGAGAATGGCCCAAAGATGTAGCCCACATTGGGTGAAATTTGTAATCAAATAATTTGTGTGCTTTTGATATCATAGTTACTTTATTATTTCCACTTATGTTTCATGTGTTAAGTTACTTGGTTAATATTCTCTTTTATATGAAATTCTGTATGAATCCTTGCAGTTAAAAAATCTGGATCAAGTTTGGTATCAGAGTGGGTCTTCTCGATGTGAGTTGCATGATTGAATGCTAACCAGGAAAAAGCTCCAAAAAGGTGAATGAAAACTTAAATATTTTTATCCCGAAGCAGGGTGTGCACCATGAATATGGAACATGGTAGATGAAGATGCACACGCAGAAGAAGAGTGAAATTATCGCAATATCTTCTTCAACATGGCAGACAAAGTTGACAAGTTGTTAGTAGAATATGAGAAGACAATCAAGCATGAGAAGAAAAAGCCTGATGGTCATGCATCAATAAAAAATGGAGGTGGAGGAGAAGAGCCTCCTCCATCTCCATCCTAGTGAAATTTATTCTTCTTCCTCTTCTCATCATTCTAACAGGCTTCATAGACATGCATCTAAGTAATCATTTTTCAAGCTAGATGTAAAGTTTGATTTTCCCACATATAATGGAGAATGTAATGCAGAGAAACTAAAAAATTGGATTAGACATATTGAGGATGATGAAGCAAAGGTCCAGTTATCATCCCTTCGGCTGAGTGGCACCACTCTCATTTGGTGGGAGATAAATTTCTGGAATTAAGGCAGCAAAAACTTGGGTAATCTCCTTTCTTCTTGTTCCAATTTTTTTTATGCAATAAAAGATCAATTTTATCTTTGGGTTATCAGCAAAATAATTTAATGGGATGGCAATATTTAAGAAAAGGAAAGGGTCAAAATGTAGAAAGCTTCAAAAAATAGTTTAGGGAACAAGCTTTGAATTTGAACATTCCACTTGATTCACCTAAAACTCTAACAAAGTATATTGGTGAGTTACATAGTTACATAAGGCATTATTTGTTATTATTTGAGCCTACTACTATTGATGTGGCCAGTGTGAAAGCCATTCACCTTGAAATCAGGGGCAAGAATGACAAAGAAGATCAATCAAATAAATCATCTTTCAAACCTCATAATGGCAAGTTCAAAGGAAAAGGCAAGGGAAATGACAAGAAGGTTGCTACAACCAAGAAGGAGGAAGGAGCGAAGCCATATTGCACAAATTGCAAGAAGGAATGCCATGATGATGAACATTGTTGGAAGTTGCATCCATAATTAAAACAAAAGAGATTTGGTGGGAAAAATAAGAAAAGACGGTGGCAACCATACAACGAGACCTTGGATCCAATTCCGGTGACAAAGCACAGATCACAACTGTGGGCATACAAGGTAACCTTTATCTTCAAGTTAATGAAAATAGGACTGAATTATTCCATATTAGAGTCGTAATGAAACATACTAAAGTGGAAACCTTGTTTGATCTAGGCTCACAAGTAAATTTTATTTCAAAATCCTTGGTTAAGAAATTGGGATTAGAAACCAAGCCTCATATGAAACCTTACCCTCTTGGTTGGGTGTGTGATAAATCCAAATTACATGTAACCAAACAATGTAAGGCTAGATTTGTGATTGCATCCAAACTAGTAGATGAGGTTGATCTTGATGTGGTACCTTTGGATATTTGTGGCATGGTATTGGGGAGTCAATATTTGTATGACAGGAAGGAAGTTCTCTTTCGCCATGAAAACAAGTATCATCTCACGAAAGATGACGTGGAATGCATTGTAAATCTCATTGTACCAAAATCATTTCCAGTCTTGTAAGTGCAGGTTAGATGAAGAGGTAGGTGAATTCTAGAAAAGGGTGCATGCTCATGCACTAGTACAAAATGGCTAATTAATTACTAAAAAAATGACTAAAATTTCCATATAAACAACCATTTTTTAGTCGGTGACCAATATTAGCTAATTTATAGTATCTTATAACACGACCAAATTTTAGTCATTAATTGGTTGTCTCAATTTTATCGTCTTGTAGTATATTTATTTATTAATTTTTTCATTAATTTAATCATTAATTTCCACAATTAATGACCAAATATACAATAAAATATATTACTACATGATCACCCAAGAAAAACAATTAATGACCAAAGAAATATGACCAAAATGTTGGTCGTGTTATAAGATACTGTAAATTAGCTACTAATAGTCATCTATATGCAAATTTTAGTCATCGTTTGAAACCAATTAATGACCAAAGAAATATGACTAAATTTTAGTCATATTCTAAGATATTATAAATTAGCTACTAATAGTTGTATATATGCAAAATTTAGTCGTCATTTGTAATCACAAATTTTTCATTTGTAGTAGTCTTTTATATTTTTTTGGTAGTTTCATATTCATTATATAAACGACTAATTTAGTGGTTTATATTCATTTTATTTACTTTTATTAATAATAATTATAAATGACTAATTTAGTCGTATATTCATTTTATTTTTGTTCATCATTAATTAATATAAACTACTAATCTAGTAGTTTTAAATTGATTTTATGTGTTCATTATTAATCAATATAGATTAATTAGTATGATTTTTCAACAAAATTTAAAAAATGTCATACAATGTGTGCATGTCCATCTAATATGAAAACACAAAGTTGCATATGTTAATTACAATATTGAACAATATCAAGTGCAACTATGAATCATTTCAACCACATAAATTATACTATATGAAATGTTAAAGTATTACAATACGAGTTTCCAAATTAATATTTGTTGGACTGCAATTTACACATTAAATGATGTTTCATCGACACTTTAAAACACTATCATTGTGTTTCCAAGGCATTGCAGGTGAATTCACCAACTCTTAAGGCTTGACCATCAGTTTCTATGTGTGTGTCTTATGCAGTATATTGGCTCTAAGGGTATCACTAGACCAGTTCTCTTCTCACAACTCTCTTGTTGCATTTTTCATTCCATTGCTATTGCTCTCATCTTTCTTCAATTCCTGCTTCTTACCATCAATACTGAGTTATTTTTTAGAAAGAAGATACAATGCAGAGTGTAAGATATGAAAGACAATGAACACTAGAATATAAAATAAAATAGTTGACTATAAAGAGTGTATACGACACATACCACGACATCAACAATGCCAAAGCAATTTTTCCCCATATAGAAATCAAGAAACTCGAACACATTTTCTTCAGTTGGGCGATAGTGGTCACTATGACCTGTAAAAAAAATTAAAAAAATCACTTTAATAACTTAGTATTCAACCTTCGAGGAAAGATTAGGCACAATAATGTCAACTAAGTACATGCTAAAAAGCTCAAGCTGTAGATAACTTGTGAAAATAAATAATCTGAGGTATACTATTTAATCCTTGTCGTTTTATTTGAAACATCATTTCATTTTCTAACGCATGAACTTGGTCAAGTATATAAACAACATGTGCTCAAGTAAAAACATGAAAGTAAACTTTTTTGGTAGTCATGAAAATATTTTAACACAAATAGCTATAAGGATTCCAATCAATATCGTGTAATACTAATTTCATCTTCAAGCTTTGGTTGTTGTTTAAATGGACATGATCCCAAATATTTTGAATTTCATAGTTAAAAGGAAAAACAAAAACAAAATAAACGTTCAACAGAATCAAACAATAAAGAGAGGATATCATGTAATGAACATTGCAATTATAAAAAAATTGTTTACCTCTCCACCGATGTCTTGTATGGTACTCCAAAATAACCATGAGGTGAAATAATCACAACATTAAAAACCATAGGAATCCCTAATAGAAACATTTCCAAAGGCGATGGCTCAGGTGACTGAAGGATATCTAATAGAAAATGAATCATATCCAAGGCATGCTCTACATTGTCTTCCCATCCTTTTTCCAAACATATTTCCTGTAACCTGCCAATAGTAAAGTCAAGAAACAATAAAACGAAGGCATTAACATCTGGTTTTATCTTTTATATCTATAAAATTGAATCTGATTTGTTTCAGGAACATATTAATTTATATATTAAACCTTCTTGACATATGAGAAGGTATCCAATAAGTAGGACATAAAAAAAATCGACCTCAATAAGGTCCTCAAACAATTTCTACAATATCAATATTTTTCTTGTTGTGATATCTTGGGTAGAAAAAAAACATATATGCAAAAGTAAAATCCATATATTCCTTATGTTCAAACTCTGTATAGGTGTATTCTTAGGTAGTTTTTTAAGATGTTCGTTTGCCTTTACCAAAGCGAATTGTAGCTTATTTAAACTCTGTATCCTTTCATTCAACATCAATTTTTGCAAGATAAATGTCACACATTATTCTTTCCCATTTCTCATCATTCTACATATGATAAATTTAAAGTCACATAAAACCAAGAGCAAACCCTTTTCTAACCAAAACAAACAAACAAACAATGCCTTTAATAAAACTTCATTCTAATATCATCATCTGAAAAGAGAGTGGACCCTTTTTACTACTTGACTTTGCCTTTTTTTGTTATGAAATTTCTTGAGCTTCAGGAACCAAGAAATGTGAGGGAAGTTGTAAATGTGAAAAAAGTTTATGTTGACCTATGTAGGCTTCTTCAAAATTATGTAAATTGGCCACTATTGGCCGTTTTTCACTTTTTCCATCTCAAACATTCTAGACGCAAAGGTGTATTATCCCACTGAAGTTCAAGGGAACCAAACTTTGACTCCCATCATTCCTTCCAAGTACACAAGCAACATTGTTAAGTGTTAGTGATGATTATTATGTTAAAATGTGATTTAAACATAAATGATCTATTTCATGAACTTAATATATGACATTTAAAATAAATAAATAAATAAATTACAAAAATATATATTTTAAACAAATTATTTTAATATTTATTTTATATACATATCGGAAAATGTTCCAGAACCATATCTATTGTCACCTTTCACTTGTTTCATCTTAAATATTCCATACCAAAAGGTGTATCCCACGGGTGCGTAGAGCATGCCATGGTGAACCAATTGCGTTATAGCTATCAATCCACATGTTCGTAGAACATGTTCTTAGAAACATATCATAAGATGTAAAAAATAAAGTGAAAATATGGAACAAATTTTCAAGAAAACAAAGCTTTGTGCCTTTATGAAAAAGAAGCAAATCCATTCTCCAAAAATCCCAACAGTTGACATTATATTAACATGGAAATATAAATTGTAGTAATATGAAAATATAAAGCGTATTATCATGGAAATAAAGTATTGTATTAATATGAAAATATAAAGAGAATATGCCTTGTCACTGAAATTATGAGAAAAATGATTCTTTATCTTGAATGTAGTTATAAAATAGACATCTACAAAGGATAGTGCACATGAAAACAACTCAAACGAACATCAAAATGTTACTCTCTCTTGACTGTAAATTATAAAATAGCCACCTGCAAAGGATATATAATATATAAAAACACTAAAAAAATTACTAAGAAATGGATTAAATAAAAACACAGATAAAATAGTGGAAAAACCATTTAAATGGTAAACTAGGAAATTAATATAGGAGAAAACTTCCACCATGTGGTGAAATCATATCAAGTGGAACCTCTCTTCCATCCAATAGAGGAATTAATTCACCATAGTATAATACTCATCCAAAAAATATTTTTCGCAATATGGTTATTGAACAAGTTGAGGACACGTGAATGTATTTTTCATATAGGTGTTGAACAATTTAGTAGGTCCTAATGTCTATGCAACACTAATTAATCTCAAAATATACCAGATATTACATAACTGAAAGGAGATCCTAGAAAAATATATTTATTGTATCTTATATTTTTTTTAGTGTAATTCTTCTTTAGTACACTATAGTGGTGAACATCAATCATGAGGTAAGACAACAGTTTTCCTTGGCAGGGGAGTGCCCAAACAGAGTAGTTTGCTCGCATAGCCTAGAAAAAACATTATGGCCATTATGGTTTGCTCACAAGCAAGGAAATACTCTTTGTCATGCTCAAATGACCTCATATGCCACTAGCATTTATAATTTGCTCGAAAAAATTTTATTCTTGAACTCCTAACCTCCTAGAGACCCAAAGGATAAGAGGAGGCCCAACTAACCAAGAGATTGGACACTTCCTGTAACAACACCCCACTTTCACCAACTATTATTTCCTCCCATGTTGTATCTGTAGAATTGTTTATAAAGATTACAATTTACTTTTGATGTGGTATTAATGACCAAATCAGAATTGTGCCTCTCCAATATCCAATGTTATAATCAATAAGTGGAAAAAATAAATAACCAACATTAAATAGATTCATCTCTTTTTATCTTGGAAAAATGCAAAGCTAGGATTAAGAGTTTCAATCCCCACAACCGTTCATCCCCTGAATTTAATGATTTTAAGGTAAGCTACAAACCAAAGAACAATGCCAACTTCTAATATAAAGACAGTTAACCCCAACATTATTTGATTAAATTTTTCCGTAAATGAGTATACAACTCTTGGCTTTTAGGCCCCAAGGGTTAGCTCAATTGGTCGAGTTCCGGTCAGTAAAGCACCTTGCCAATGGGAGGTCACATGGTGAAAAATGGTTATTTATATGCAAATGGAACAAAGCATAGAGGAATAATAGCTTGGGATAATTGTGCATTTCCTATGTGTTCCACTTGTTTCAATCAATGCGGTAAAATTAATTAAACAATGTATCCTGACTTTGTAACCTTCTTTTGCTACATACCTTTCATTTGTTGGAAACGAAAATGTTGTGGAGAGGTTGGTTATTTTAATTCGCATTAATGGGAACTCAAGTGTGGTTATTGAAGGGATTTCATCAAACACTTTTGAACGACCTTTTTTTTAACGTTACGTGGTGGAAAGCTCTCAAATTTTGTACCAGTTGCAAAAATCTAAGTTGGTTGGAGATGAGTTTCTTCAAAAATAAGATATTTGATTGGATGGAGACCTTCTCTTTCAAAATTTACTAGAACCTATTATTCACACCTTGATTCATTTGTAACCTATCCTAGAACAACTTTTCTTGGACCCTCGATTCTTTTGTAAAAAAATTAACATTCGTTTTTCCAAATTGTTTCATTAGTGTAGGCTCACTAATTTGGGTAACTTGACTAGTGCTAATAATTTTCAGAGTTAATAACCATAATCTTTGAGTTCAACCTAAATATTCAAGAAGCAAATGTATTTCCTTTCAATGATGGATTGATCCAGGAAGGTAATTCTTGTAGGGTATGGAAAAGATGCATTTTGATGTGGCTTGTGCCCAAATTAGGGCAAGAGTTGGTGTTACTTTTAAAACCAGGTTTGTGCCCAACATTGGCTAGAGTTGGTGTTCTCTTGAAATCCTTACTGGATAATTTCAATCATTCTATGTCATATTGCAATTTGGATGCACCGATAATTTACCAAATTATGAAGCCTTTATGTTTGATTTGCAACAAGCACACGAAATTTTTAGATCCCTCCCCACCACCACAAAAACATAATTGGATATAGGGTTATATGGCTATAGATGTGGAAAGTGATATGAAAACAATCATTTTTTTCCAAATTTATAATCAAGTTGGGTTAGTTTTGGAAAGAACTTGAATGTGTTGTAGTGGACAATCTTGATTTGACCATTTTCTATTTCATTGCAATCATGGCTAGAAATATACTTTAATGTTTGAGGGCGTGCAAATTGTTACATGTTCGGTGAGCCTTCTTATATGGGATCATTTCATTTGGGTTATAAGGAGAAGCCATTGGAGTGGTGCATAGTGGAAAAAAAGAAGCTAAAAAACTAAATACCGAGTGAAGAAATCAACTAAACAAAATCTAGAAATGAAAATGGTTATTGAAGATTTATAAAATATGATCCTCAAATGGGAATTGGAGGACATTATCAACCAAAATTTATTGTAAAAAAAGAATTATGGAAATGGAACAAATCTTGGAGGCATAATATCTTGGGATGCTTGTGCATTGCCTACGTGTTCCACTTGTTTCAATCAGTGTGGGAAATGTAATTAAACAAGGTAGATTGACTTTGTTACCTTCATTCGATACATGCCTTTTCAGTTGTTGGAAACGATGGTGTTGTGGAGAGGTTGGCTATTTTAAATCCTAGTAATGAGAACACAAGTGTGGTTATTGAATGGAAATTTCATGAAACACTTTTTAGAAGACTTTTTTTTGATTGTTGCATGTGTGGAAAGCTCTCATATTTCTAGCAACACATGAATCTAAGTTGGTTGGAGATGAGTTCATGAAAATAAGATATTTTTTTGGATGACAACCTTCTCTTTCAGCTCACTAGAACCCATGATTCATGCCTTGATTCATTTGTAACCTATCCTAGAACAATTTTTCTCTTGACAATTAGTTCTTTTGGAAAAAAATTAACATTTGTTTTCCAAATTGTTACATTAGTGTAGGTACACTACTTTAGATGGCTTAGCTGGTGATAAGAATTTTCGAATTAATAACCATTATCTTTGTGTTCAAATGAAAGATTCAAGTTAAGAAACAAATGGATTTTCATTTGAAGGATGGATTGATAGCTAGGGAGTGATCTAGGGAAAGGTCATTCTTAGAGGTATGCAAAAGATGGATTTTGATGTGGCTTGTGCCCAAATTAGGGTAGGAGCTAATGTTACATTTAAAACTATGTTTGTGCTAAAAATTAGCTAGAGTTGGTGTTGCCTTGAACCATTTCTAGAGAATTTCAATACATTCTATATCATATTGAAATTTAAATGAACCAATAATGTCCCAAATTATGAAGCCTATGTGATTGGTCTACAACAAGCACAGAAAGTTCCCAACTCCTCCACGCCACAACAAAAACGGAATTGGATATACAGGGTTATCAGCTAGAGATGTGGAAAGTGATATGAAAAGAAATTCATTTCTGACCAAATTTATGATCAAGTTGGGCTATTTTTTGGAAATAAATTGAACTTTTTGTGGTGTACAATCTTGTTTGACCATTTTCAACTCCTACTAATATGTTTCTATCTCATTGCATTCATGGCTAGAACTAGATCAATACATCTCATGGTTGGATTTATTAAGAAATGAATTATGGTTTAGTTGTAATAAGAGATTGATAAGCATAAATTAATTAGTTTCCTGGGCCATTGGTTTGCAGAAGGTCTTGGTTCCAAGTGAATTTGGTGATTATGGTTTGCACTGGATAATCCATGCAACAAAATATGCTAATGAAAATAAAGATTTGAAAATCTTGAAATTTTTAATGGGAATGAAAATTTCTATAATTGAGATAATGCTCATTCCACTCTTTAGAATGGTGAGATAACAACATAGGTTTGACTTTTGAAACTACAAACCCTGTGTTACTTTCATGATGGAGGGTTCAAAAATGCCAACTCGTGTAGTTTACATGCGACGTGAGAGTGGAAGTGCCTTCATTTGGGGAAGTTGTAGGATTGTGAGTTACGGAAAGAAGAAAAATGAGAGAAGGATGAAGAGTAATGGATGTGATAGAAAATTCAAAAGGAAGAAATTTTTTGTGGTTGAGGAAGCCATAATGTTTGGGAAACCAAATTTCAAGAGTAATTCCCAAGATTCATGATGTAATCTCAAACCAGCAAGCACATGAAGTGTAATTATTGTACATGTACTAATCATAAATAAGAGCATGCATTTTTAGAAGAAAGAGACCTGAAGTGAAACAAATATAAGTTATATTTAGACGTGAGAATTAGACATGGAATGCGACAAAGGGAATTTTATAGAGTAATAAAGCTAGAAAATGTAATGGAATTTGAAAAATTCAGTACATGCCCACAAACAAGGATATTTGAACGTAATGATGAGCTTTTTAAAGACTTACATGAACCTAGAAAGCATTTATATTAACGGTCTCGATAGGGAGAGGAATGGAAACATTCAAGACTTGGATGCTTACACACTCAAAAATGAAACACTAAAGACCCCACTATAACAAGGTAAAGCCTAAGAAACTTGATATGGTGGATGAAGTTGATGAAAAACTACAAGATGACCTTATTGAAGACCGTTGAAAATGATATTTGATGAAATGGATGGGAAAAGATCTCATGGTGAATTTTAAGCACTTACTTCATCTGTCTTTTGAAGACAGAAAGGTTCGTGCAACCACATTTCCATTCAAGTATTTTGGATTTAATAATGCGGTATTTACTAACATGTAGGAAATAATTTTTTTTTGAATAATTTGGAGGTTGGAGATGTGTCAAAGTGCTCCCCACTCCCTCATATAAAGAATAGCATAGTAACCAAGACTATTAGGATATTTCCACTCTTTCTATAATTTGAAGCAAAATGATGCGATGGGCACTGGTCTCAGTAGGATCCCATTCCATGAGCACGCAGCTGGTGAAATGTGGATGGGTGGTGTTCCTAATTTGATATATCTTGTACATTCAAATAAAAGTAGGTATTCAGGGTATTGTATTATATTTATTAACCTCATGTGCTTTTATCGACAAAGAAAAAAATTTGTGTCTAATAGGAGAGTGGGTCTCTTTATATTTTCAATTTTTCATTTCATTGGACACATAAACGAAAAGAAGGGAAATATTTTGGCTATCATGTGTTTGGAACAACAACAAACAATTTTGTGGTATTAAAGAATTTGTCCATCTTTCCAAAGGGGCCCTCAAGCCTTAACTCATGAGTTGATTATTTTCCAACTCGATATTTTGTCTCCATGCTTCAGCACACATGTTGGATTGAGGGTGATAAAGGACTACATGTTATGAAAAATACTCATTATAGCTACCCTTTGGTTCCAACTTGAGTGAGGCTATAGATAATTATGCCAACATCATGGAAAATCTCTAATTGTCATTTTGAGAGCAGGTTTACATTATCTATATGTTTGATTTTTATTAGATGAATAATTGTCTAAAGATCACTTTGATGATGAGTTGTATTTACGATGGACAAATTTGAGATGTACCTCATGGTACACTTTTGGTATTTCTTCAATTTTTCATCAATTCACTTTCATTCCAACCATACCATGATGGAGGTTACTACGTATATGTTTGGATGGTGTTTCATGTCTACTTTGTTTTTTATGTCTACGGTACAATTTTTCAACAGTCCATCTCAAAAATCTATAATATGGGCCAATAAAAGCTTCTAGGACAATATGTGGTGTGTTCTGTACAATGAAAAGAAATTTTCCAACTGGAAATTTTTGTTCCTTCTCATATTCTTATGCTAAGACTCATTATACTTAATTATTTTCATACTTGTACACGGACATGATTACAGCTACAGACGAAAATAGATTTGTTTTAGGTGGTGACGATGCTGCCTCTCGTGACCCATGGGAGCCATAGCCCTTTGCCACGGACTCCCGTGATCACTATGGTGGCATTTCACTAGTGGGTCTCTGGCAGTCGTGTGACCCGGACCATTTCATTTCCTATTATTGAGTTCCTCGAAGAAGCCGGATAGCGGAACCAAAGATGATATTCATCATATTGCTAATATGCTGAACTCATGACCATCTTGGCAAAGGAAAACATTTCCATCGAAGAAAGTGTGGTAATTTTTGCTACAGACACATGTGAGTTTCTTCAAGAAACTATTCTTGAATAAAGCATCATCCTATTTTTGAAAATTGTTGAGCATTAAAAGCTTGACATGACGGCAAATATGACACAAATCAGCAACACATGAACTCCATTTTTAGGTAGTGATTCATCCTTATAACAATTATTACATAAAGGACAGTTCTCGAGTGAGTCATAGAACTCATTCTATTCTTGAGAAGAGAGGAGGGTGCATTCCTTTAAAAATTACAATCACCATGACTGAATTGAACGTGGTAATCAAGTTTCCACAAGATATATACAATATGATGAACTATTAATTCATTACCGATATACTAATATCTTCTCACTTATTACCAACCTAGTGTAAGAATAACCAATATCACATGGATGCAACTAGTACTCATGTGGAGGCTACCGATACAAAGACTTTTCTCTCGATACACTTTCTCAGCTCTAAACAAAAACTAAGCATCATAATTTACTAGACATTTGAGTTGTTCCCATAGTTGGAATGATCAAGTTGTTATACCAATGCCTAGATAATTGAGTTGAAATGAGCATTTACTAAAAGAGAAACTAAGTTTGTTTAAACTACGATGTATCTATATTGACGTAATAGTCCAAGAAGTTTGTGGATACAAATGCTTTTTAGTGGTCATGTGCACTAATAATTCAAGCCGCTCAACGTGAGTAGGAAAAAAATAGCTTTCTTTCATATGTCAAAACTATATAAACATGAGACTACTAATACTACTAGTCCTCATACTAGACCGAAAACTCAAACCAACTTTGTGAGCTTGAGGTATGATAAGAAACGTAGACTTCTAGTGCAGATGCAATTAAAGTCTCACAGTCAATAGGGTTGTGACTACCAACTCTATAAATGCTCATATGGGTCTCCTAATACATACTTTTTCCAAACTCGTCTACAAATGATAAAACCAAACCATTGAAGGATCCGCATCAACCCAACCCAAAAACAAGGACGCGAGATCACATTAGCGTAGTTCTTTCAATGTAGTCAATAAACCAACACCCATTATTGTTAAGGGCTTGTCTCGTGTTCACGAAAGAGTCAATATAGAGGCACATTAATGGACAAAGCAAAGACAAGGGCACATTAATGGGCATATTGGTGTTGGTATCAAAGAGGAAACCAAACTAACAAGATCATTATTCATATACGGGTAGCAAAGTGTTGTCATCATGGTAGACGGACATTATTTTTGACCCGAAGGGAGTTTGATTGTGAAAAATGTTGGGTTTGGTAGAGTGGAGGAGATCCCCAACAATTATATTTAAAGTAGCATCGTCAGTGCCACAACACGGTGGCATTCAAGGTCAATCTCTTGAGAGTCAAACAGAATTGTAGTGTTGTACAACACATCACTATTCTCCATCTGGGTTTTGGAAAAATGTTGCATGTCTGGACAAGATTTTTGTTGTATCATGTCACTTAAATTTTCAACATATATGAGCCCATTCTGTTCAAGTTCATCCAACTATTGAATGTCACAGTAACAAAGTTCTTCAAGATCATCACTTCCCATCTACTTCCTCTATCAATCATGTCAATTATATCTTCTTCAACCTATTCCCTCTGTGATATCCACTCACCCAATTATTTCACATCTGAAAAAAATATATTTTCATGGTTTTAAAAGTTTTTATATTCACTATTTTGAATTCCATTGATAACTCTATGCTCCAAATCCCATCAAAGAGCAATGGAATGTAGTTCTCATCATCTTTGCTTAATAAAATAAACACGAGTTGTCTTGTCACCTCCTTTGTGGTGAAATCTTCGAGGATGCCTTCTTTGCTAATGCCCTGCCTACAGCAGTAAAAAGCATGTGCACCTATATGTGCCACCATATATGGCACACGTGTACCTAAAAATTCTATAGGGTCTCGATACAATGAAGTGTTCATTCCACTTTGCCACACATATTAATAGCTCACTATGCAATTATTTGACTCTTTTTCTTCTTTCTTTTCCTCCATACCTGAGACACTTTCTATGTTAGAACATGTTGCACCACCACATATCATGTCCAGTAACTAGAGCAGTCGCAAATATATCATTCCTTTCATATTCCACCTGTGCCAATAACTTCAAGATAAAAAAATGTGCACCCAGTGTTATAAATGATCAAATGAAAGCCTTTGTCCTATGCAACTCAAAGAGCAGCAACAATTGGAGATAAAAAAAGAAACAACGACACACTCTGTAAATCATGGTATGTGGGTAATTTTGTATTTTTGCATGACCATCCTCACATCTTCAGGTTAAATCTCAAACCATCTTCATCAGAAATCGAGAATGGCTAGATAAACTGAGTTACAATTTCTGCAACACATCTCATTTCTTATCTCGGCTCAACTAAAGTCACTGCCATCACATGCTACGCAGATAGTGAAAATAGTTCTCTGTCATCTGAAATCGTAAATCAACTAATCAAACTTATAATGCAGAATGACATAAGATCCAACGTAGAAAAATCATGATTATCAATAAAATATATATGGCATATCAGGCTTTTCTCACACAGATTTAAAACTTATATTGGGAGAATATTATTGAGAGATGTGGATAGTTTATATGCGTTTATGGTACTGTGTTTGCATGAGTGATATGAGTTAATGGACGCTTTGGTGGGTAACATGCCTTGTTTTGAAGCTTATTTAGTGCTATGGTGGCTTCCATATGCATACATATGCATCATCAGTTAATCGTAATAGTTAGAGGATGGATTTAGAAAGCCAACATTTGCAAATCAACATCATTTCATATCTGCACTAAATAAGTTTAATTCACAAATTCAAGTGTCTATTGGCTGTATTTTACTCAAGATATCGAGGCAGTAGAGTCATCAATGTTTTATTCAAATTTCCCAAAGTGCTTGAAGGAGATACAAAGGTAAAAACAGAAATTGAATGAGATCAGAGGTATTTAGGTTAAGAAAATACACGTATGGTGAAAACTTTGAGGATACCTTTCAGGCAGAGATTTCTTCAGAACTCCATATGTCGATATGATTGCCATATGCCCCACCTGTAAGGTGATTATATCTCTAGGCATGATTCCTCCTTCCTCTGTTTGTTTGTTATGCTCCATCGGGAGTGGCAGGATTCAACCTCTCCTCTTACTCTTTGTTGACTAGATCAGAAGAGAGAGAAAAAAGATGAGATCTGAATAGAATCACTCTTGTTAGTTGGTTGATGGTATATGGCTCTTCCCTTGACTCCTCTAGCTCCACTATTCGAAGCCCGAGTAGAAGTGTTGGGAGTTGTCCAAGGAAGGAATGCATAGACAATCTGAAAGGCTATTTTATCATGTTTTGACCATTTTATTCACAATGACACTCAGGTACCCACGGTATGGTATTTTATAAAACCCATCCCCTTAAATCTCCAAGTTCCCGCTTAAATATCGTCAACATTTTTGTCAGCAACCACCTTAATTTTCATTTTCTGGGTTTGGTTTTTGTTTTTTCTAGGTTTCATCGTGTAAGCCTAAAATTTGATTGGGTATTATTTTCCACATAAAATGGGTTGGAAGGTGGGTGAGATAAGTGGTAAAAGTGGATCAGTGCTTTTAATTTAAATTGAGACTTTTCATCAACCATTGATTAAAGTAGGGAGGAGAGAATCGAACTATTAATTTTTATTTAAAATTTTATAAATCAGAGTAAATAGAAATCAATTATATAAAATAATTAGTGGTACTTTATGCTGTGTATAGAACAGAAAATGACGGGGTGTATTGTTAAGACATTCATTGACGTTAACGTCACTAGTTTGAAACTTCTGTAGGCAAAAAATATAGTCATGTTAAGAGTTAGTGTGGTCGGAGAGCCTTTGATGTGATGCCCTTTATATGCCCTTGGGTCTCAATTAATCAGCCAAAGGTTCAGTGTGCATACATCTCCAAGACTCACACAATCAGTAAACCAAAATAATATTACTCATGGTTTATAAGAAATTCAATTTCACTTTTTAGATATCTTTGGATTTTCAATAATAAATCCACCTTTTTATGTTTTAAAAAATAAAAATATTCAATCAATTAAAATCATTCTGCGTTATGTTTTCAACTTAAAAAGTATTTTTTAATTTTTATATTTCCAATTTTGTTTAATGGTCAAACATTTGAAGGGTATTGTCAATTGTGTTCGGTGTTCAAGTTAAGGTAATAGAATGAAAAATGATTCCACTCCCAGAGCACAAGAGGCATGTGATTACGTGAGATCTATAATGACAATGATATTAGAATATGTGTAAAGAGACACTAATATGCAAACAAATCAAAGGGGTTGAGCCTACTTTCACTCCACGTACAATGTCATGATCCTCCTATAAAGGAGAAAAATGGTATTTACATTTCCACACATACATATAACAAAAGGAAATGAGAAAAACTGAGGAAAGATAAATCTAACTAGAATACAAAAGATGCCTTTGGTCTTTGGTTGAAGGATATCAATATCACACCTCACAAACATGGTTGACCTTCCTTTGAGGGTGATAATTTAAGGAGAGGATAAAAAATATGTGAAGAAAGTATGATTCCCAACATAGGATAAGCATGTGAGTGCAACATGTCACTGATGAGCTTGGAATATAATTTTCAACTTCTTACAGGATTCGACGACAGAATGAAACTTCTTGTCATGGGTTGGGTATCTATGAAACCTATCAGGAGTGCATGGTTATGATGAGACGATCAAATTTTGATAGGCGCGTGGACACTATCATCAACAACATGAATCATTAGCTCAGTAGGGTCCTAGTTATTGTATCCATTCATTGTAAAGCATCCTGGGATAGAAGTAAACTCATAGTTTCAAAGGTAGGAATAATGAACAGAGCATAATATTGTCACAAAGAAGAGACCTATACGCTCATGAACACCATCAATATATACTAGAGGTGTTTCATGAAAGCAATAATGAATACGAAAATTTACGGTTGATAGGATAGGATCATCGACTATAGCTTTAACGACTAATAACTTGAAGCCTTCAAATGTGAAAACATTTGACTTACACTACCCAGGACGATTTGTGAGGGCAGTGTTGCTGAAATTTAAGAAAGTGTAGCGTTCACTATTGTCAATCGATATCCCAACTCTCTTTTCTAGTCTAAGACGGTAGTTCCCATGACCACATGCTCACGCTTTGATTGTTGATGTTCGTGCAACTTCAAAGACGATCATTAGCTCACAAATTTCGGGATGATCATGAAAAAATAAATGCTAGGGTGTAAATTTTTAATGAATTAAATTCAAGTTTAAAATAGTATTGATTTATAAAGTGTTATATGTACTAAGTTTTTTAATTTAAGGTCATTTGATAATTTAGATACGATCAAATGTCATGTATATTTGAAAAAATATGAATGTTGTTGGATATCTAGAAAACATTCAATTATCATCAAATATTCAATGAACTATAATTAATGTCGTCATATCCGGTAATTGTGTTTTATGCGAATATCTAATAAAATTTGGGGATTTATCAAGCAAAAATATGACAATAGAATGGTGCAAATTGTGCGAGTATATATGACATGTATCTTACAATATCCAGGATAACAATTCTCAAGAGAGATGTGTGAGATTCTAGGAGGATCGAGGTGCATGTATTTTCCTTAGTGTGAGAATATTGGAAGTGTACCAGGGGATGATCTACTCCTCTCACACATGAGGCACAACCAACACCTCAAAAGTCAACCACAACCACAATCTAGTGAAAGGGTAGTGTAGTGATCACAGGAGCATCTACGACTAATTTTCATTATTTATTTGTATGATTTAGGGGGTGATAATTATTTTATAAATTGATACATATTTTAAATAATTAAGAGAAAAAATACTAGTGCAGGTTTATTGTAAATATTCTCTTAATAAATTGAGGATATGAGTGGAGTTGAGTTGGATAGATATTTTAGGGATTAGAACTCTTAAATGGAACTTAGTTGAGTCAAAGGAGGATAAAGATATTGTAGGATTTGGTTGAGATATTTGGGGAGGAAATCATGGATTGAAATTAATCCACAATTATGTATAAATATGATGTTTGTGTGAGGATGGAAAAACATAGAGAGCATAGAGAAAATGGTGTGAGGTTTATGGCCGGGCGAGAGTCGAGAGGCCAACAATTGTAATATTCGAGCCCAAAATGGTTTGAAATCTGAAATTTTCTTTGTTGTTATTTCATACGAGTATTTTGCTTTGTGGTTTCAAGTTCTCTCCTTATATATTTCGTATTGAATCTAAGTAGTTTTTATGAATATTTTCGATGAGAAATTCCATGCTAAAGGAAACACATACTCTAGTGTGCACAAGTTTTTGATTTATTGCGATTCTCTCATCATTTGGGTATCGAGCCCAAAGATCTAATTAATCAGTGCAAACTACGGACAAGAGATGAGTGTGTGAATTTAACGAGAACGGATGCATAATTGGGTGAGACTTTGATTAAAACCTAAACAACGATTCCATAAAATCTGGATTTTTGAGATAAAAGGGAATTCCTATGTATATATGTGTTTATAAAGAGAATCGATCTTTGAGTTATGCTGTGTATGGTGTTGACTGATTATACAACATTTCGAGTTAAGATCGACCCCATTATGACTCGCATTCAAATACGAAAATTCGATGTACATTAATTTTCATCCGCAACGAGATAAGGTA
Organism: Pinus albicaulis; assembly: GCA_034641835.2. Lineage (NCBI taxonomy): Eukaryota > Viridiplantae > Streptophyta > Pinopsida > Pinales > Pinaceae > Pinus > Pinus albicaulis. The sequence continues at coordinate 505,624,800 of CM076573.1, read as the reverse complement.
AAATTATGTTGTCGATGACCTTTCCATGACTCTTCAATTATAGTCATTTCACATTCAGGACGAAAACATGCTACACATCAGAGGAAGCCGCTATGAATGGTGCGAAAGCAGAGACTCATTTTTAATACTCAATTTGCATTCGACTGCGAAATGGAAAATGAAAATGAAAGACTACGATATAAATGTTAATCCTTTTGATTGTTGATAGTTAGACCGTGAAATAGATTTATCTATTCGAGAAATTGAGTACCACTTTTTAAAAGTTGTACGACATTTTCGAAACAGATTACACAATGTTTGCATAACTTTGGAGGGTTTTTGGCATGAATTGAGGGCGATGTTGTTGTTAGTTGTCTGGAAAATAATCGCAATCAATTACGGAGTGAAAATAAGTCTACACAAACTGGAGAAGAGAAAGTGTCGAATGAACAACTGGTCGGAAAACGAAAATTGAAAGAAATCAGGTCAGTGCCTAGAAGGGAAGAAGTGCAATCGACTTGCAATCCATCTTTCGTGCATCCATCGCACCTTTAGCCAAAACTATTGCGATGGTCGGCGATGATGGCAGCGAATATGAATAAGCCGGTACGCAGAATTTTATGAACCAATGCGGTGGAAAAGTGTCTCTCATGTTTGGCCACCACTCAGTGTTTAGCACGTGGAACACTTATGGAGATCCAACATCAATTGTGACAGAGGTCACAACTTGAAAGTGCGCATTGATAAAATGAGAAAAGATCGTTTGCTTTTCAAAGCCCGCTTTTCAAGCCAAGGTGATTGGAGCTTAAGCCATTCGAGATCCTGGTGGGACCATTTCCCTAACCTTTGCCAAAAAAGGTATTATCCTCCCATGCAGTTAGCACCGCTACTACGATTTACAAAGCGGCCCTACAAAGCCAAACATGTTGTGCTGCGTGGCCACACTGCTTGGTGGTCCACACAGTGCCTACTGTCCCAGTCACTTTTTGAAGTGTGGGTTATCTCTGTCACATATATCAACTCGTTGGGTTGTCATAATGAATATATTTTATACATGAGAAGACTATTGTTTACATGTTAAATGCAATGCTTAGAAGTAAAGCTTTTACGAGAGCACTTAAGAACATCATGTGTCAACTAATAAATTGAAGAAATACTTTCATCGAAAACTTAAAATCCATGCAAATGAATCGTTGCGAAAGTTGTTTTTACCCATGCTGATTGAGATATGTTGGCGGCATTTTTGAGGACCAAGTAGTAGGAACCGTTCAGTGAAAAGGTAGAGTGGTGATCCGACGATGGTTGCTGGCATTTCTCGTTTTTGAGGTTGGGGATAAATGGAGATCTGCATGGAGGAGCAAGTCGTATGAGGAGCATCTATGATTTCTTTGATTTAAAGATCATGATTGATCGTTGCCTAGAGCGCATGTAAAAGTGTTCAAATTGTTTACATCCCGAAGGTAGTGCATTTTGTGTTTGTTGATCGTCGAGAAATATGTTGATGCCTACCATGTTAAGAAAGCCATGGCAATTTATTATGAGGGAATAGTCCCTTCGAAGAGAAGCCGTGCTACAGGAGAACTGCTAAATCCTTTAAAGAAGGAGCTGAATGGAAGTCATTTGAAAGAAAACCTATGCACATTTTAAGATGATGAGCACAGTGAAGAGGTTATGTGTATGAAGTGCATGCGTTAATATTCTGCGAGTGATATGACGACCATGCAGAAGAACGACCAAAGAGTTGAAATTGCAACAAAGGTTTGTAATAAACCTTGAACGAGCATAAGGTAAGGATAACTCATTTCAAAAACGGTATTTTAAATGTTGAGAAATTAAATGATTTATTTTAAGCTCATCATAAAAATAAATCTTGAAAAGTGGGATTGCATTTTCGATTTAGTTTAAGCTATCATGAGTGCAGTAATGGGAGATGATATAGAATGATATTACCATAAGATATGAGTATGAAAGAGAATTGGTGGAGTGAATATTTTTACATCAAGAAAATGTATTACAGCGATGTTCAACGGTATAATGATCGAAACTGAATTAGAGTCAATATCCACACAATGTAATTATTAGGTCAAACTTTGAAGCTCAAATAAGATGTCAGGTCAAATGAAGAAATTTGGATAAGCTTGAGTAAAGTTAAACCATTAAAGTGTCAGTACAAAAAGGTGAATTTTCATACAAGATGACTGAAAGAAATGATGTCATGCAAAAAGTTCATAATCAATTCAAAGGTTTGAGCTGTAATTGCGTGTATTTCGGTGGAGCCCAAACACCCAAAGAGTTTGAGTCATTATAGCTACACAACACCACGTGCAGTTATACAGCCAGCAGGAGGAAGCAAGGAGAGTTTCTCAGGAGAAGATGATTCCAAGACGAGGAAACCCGAAAGAGCTGACCACAGCGTGAAAGAGAGCTTTGCATTTTGGGATGGCAGAAGTAGGAAGGCTTATACCAAAAGAAGATTGAAATGAAATCCTGCATAGTGTGTACAGGATGAAGTCTACTAAAGGAGGAGAAGACAGTATATTCATTTTTAGAGGATCTAGTGTTGACCACATGATGAAGAAAGAAGAAGGAAAATTCCAAGGCAATGGCATATAGGCAGCAGAAATAGCGATGAGGAGTGTGAGAGGGAGAAATCGGGATATGCAGCTTCTGCTTGAGTTATTGATGGAATTTTGTGTACTAGAAATAAAGACCAAAAGGCATGTGGTGGACTACGAGGAAGAAAGTGAGAGCGGACGACAAGAAAAGAGGGATAAAGCAGGTAAACATACGGTTTACCATTATAAGAGAGCCGAGGACGCTGCGTATGATGAGTGCTGCATACTGAGATGTGAAGAACTCGTAGAAGGGCAGAGTTGAAAATGGAAGTTTCCATTTACGGCGTGACGTGTGAAATTACGAGGTGAAGAGATTAATGAGGAAAGATCTGCATGGACTAATGTAGCAGTTCTAGCAACAATTTCAGAAAGACATCGTCGACAGGGAAGCGGATGAGGCCATGAAGCCTTGTATTTTAATCTCTCTGACGCTTTCTATATGTGTTGCAGGATGTCTGCGGAAGAGGATGAAGTACGATCTGGTGAAAGCTGTCACAAAGATGAATAAAAGCTCTTAAAGGTGATAGTATGATGAGAATGCCTGACGAGGAGGTAATAGTCGCGATTTGTTGCAGCATAAAGAATTCATAGACGAATTCTTGTTTGAGTGTAAACACTGCCTAGCGAAGTTGTTATGAGCGTAGAGCATACACGAGGAAATGCACAGAGATATTCTGAAGGAGGAGTAAACAAATGAATTTGTTTAATGAAATTGATGATGAAATTTTTGCAATGTGATGATACAGAAACCGGTGATACCTCGTGTGAGGATTGCTAGGAAAAATGAAAGTCGAATGAAGGAGTTGTGATGAAATGCTAGAAACGATGTACGTGGAACATGAGTTCTTGGGCACGATGGCTAACCAGGAACACCGAAGGGAGATGAAACTTAATGAAACTCTAATAAGAAAGAGATTGCCATTTCTCAGGCATGATAGGGATGAAATCGTTTTCTAACATTTACAGATTTGATTGAATGTTACAACTTTTCAAATAACAATGGTGGTTGTAGGCATGTACGGAAAACATAAATAAGTATGATGCTGAAATCAAAGTAAATTGAGCTTGTAAAATTTTCTTTTAGAAGATGAGATGAAAAGATCCTGAAGACAATAGAAAGTTATGTCCTTAGAGACATAAAAGAGAAGCAAAGGATTAATCCATTGCAGATAAATATGACGAAAAGTAGTGCTAGCAATTCACAAAGACGATTTACACAGAACATACTAAAGAGTCTGATGTGGAGATTGAGTTTGAAGCATCAAAGATAGGTTTGAAAGGTCTCATCATGCACAAAGTAATAACTTTGTTGATGAATGCGGAGTTACAACACCGGATGAGAAATTTAGTACACTATGAAATCAATGACTATGGTTAAGATCAAGAGAAGTTCTCTGATTATTCTTCATTTTCGAAAGGATTGAGTCCACGACGAAATTGGAGGCAGGCACCGTAATGAACAGAGAAATGACATCTCATGTGCTGAAAGAAATTGTTGGAGAGGCCAATGGAGTCGGTTGACAAAATGATGATGTTGTGACGTGTTGATGTAAAAACCCAGTTTAAGATTAATTTCAAGACGTGAGACGACCAGTTGGTGTCAAAGTTGCCTCTACACGGTCCGAGTGCTTTAAAATAAATATGATGTGGTATCGGAAAAGCAGATAGTTGCACCATTCAGTATTCGAAAATACTATTTTGCAGAGTCTGCAATGCAAAATTACAATATGGAGTTGATACTTTAAAAGACCGCTGGTAACCAGGAGTTTGGAATCCTAGAGGAGCATAGTCAGTTGAGACTTGTGGCTATAACGATTCCTTCACAAAAGTGACAGACCCTACAGATGCGAGGTCGTGAAAACTTACTACATGAGATCAGGCGTGTGAGCATCACTGGCGAAGTTCTCAGTATTTATTCGTAGTGATTTGGTGGTGTATATTTTAACTATTTTCACATAACAGTGTGCATTTGTTTAAATAGAGATTAAGAGAAAAATCCAAGTGTGAGGTTTATCGTAGAATATTCTCTTAATAAATTGCTTAGGATATGATTGGAGTTGAGGTGGTTAGATATTTTGGGATTAGGAACTCATAAAATGGACAGACTGGAGTTAGAGTCAAAGGAGGAGCGAAAAATATCTACTGGGATTTTGCGTTTGGAGACATTTTGTGGGAGACCATGGATTGAAAGATAAATCCACAATTGTCAGGTAAATATACATGAGGCGCAGTGTGAGGATGGAAAACGAAGAGATATAGTAGAGAGAAACAAGGTGAGAGGTTGTGCGAAAGGAGTTAGGAGGTTGAGAGGCCATACTAATTGTAATATCTCGACCAAAAATGGTTTAGAAATCTAAAAATTTCTTCATTGCTGTTATTATACCTTTGATTATCAGTTTCCTGTTCGGTTCTCTCAAAGTGTCGCTCTACTTCAGAATTCGGATAGCTTTTATGAATATTTTTGGATGAGAATTTTATCTAAAGGAAACACACATACTCCAGTGTACTGAGTCCATGAGTTTATTGCAGTATTCTTCGCATCCATGTAGCGAGATATGGAGGAAAAACTAGCAGACAAACTAGACTTACCAAAGACCAACCACCAGTAGAAGAAGAAAGTAGCCGATGTGTGCGAGAGGTCAATCCGAGGGTCAAGATCGCTCGAGGCTCACTAGCACCATGTTGGGAGGGTAACAAACTGAAGCATAGGTACACACAGCAGGTTTATGTGGCACCGATGCAACGAGTAGTGTCAGGAACCACCGAGCATTCTTCTATGAGGAGAGGAAGTTTCTCAACAGTTTGGTAGGGAGATGCCATGGTCAGGAGGATTGTTCACTCTATCATGAAATGAGTCGTCTGGAAAGTTGCTCCATGGCTTCAGAGGAAAATACGTAGGTTGGATCATTTGCAAAAGTACAAGTTGAATCATGGAGAAGAAAATGCGATTTTCGGATAAGTTCGAGGCGCCAGCTAGCCAAAAGGTCTTTCAACATGAAAAACATGAACCATGAAGACACATTTTCCCAAAGTAGCTGCGATATTCATCCATCAAAGAGCAAAATAATCAAAGCACTTGCATCATAGACGAGTGGAAAGATCTCACCGAGATGGACATGAAGACAACATTTCCACGGGAGTTGGTTTAGCAAGAGATCTATGCAGAGCATCCGAGAGGTTTGGAGCAAGCTCACCGCAGACACACATGCACGTATAGGATGAAGAGTAGCTATTTCATGGTGCTCAAGTAAGCTTCAAAGAAGCATGGTTAATTGTCAGAGCAGACAACTACCTTTTTGAGGATGGGCCTTCTGACATGAAGAGACAAGAAGACAACTTTGTACTACACATCATGGTTGAAGGATTCTGCCTCAAAGATCCTAGAAGCTCTTTGTAATACAGACGATCTTATATTAGTACGGAGATATGAAGAGCTTGATTCAGGAATTACAAGGAGGACTGCCTGTGAAGTTTGGAATGACAGGATGAAGGAGGACTTGTGCACTATTTCAACGCATGGAGTTTTGCGTAGGCGGAGATTCTTTGTGGTATAGGAAAGCATACAACATATATTCTCCTTCCGTAAATTTCCTATATGTACACTAGGTGCCCATGCGCCACACACAGGTCACAGTCGTAGCAAGCGCGTAGTGAGTGCATATTAGAGTACATACAAGAAAGCACAATGTGATCAGTTAGTGTATCTTTTCAATAGCAGAGACTTGATATTTGTTTTGCAGACAACCAACTAAATCAATTTTATGGTTGATGACCGAAACAAAGAGTGTACATTGGGTTGCAAAGCGTGTGTTTAGATATCCTCATTGGTAGCACACCTATAGATTGTGGTACAAAGTTAGGTTTGACTGAGTGAGGCAGGAGGCTTTCTACCAGTGTCAGATGGGCAGACTCCACGAGCAGGAAGAAACTAACTGCAAAGTGGCATCTCGACATTGAGTAAACCACGCTTTGCGGGCTGGCAAGAAGCATGGGATCAGTCGAACTAATTTCAATAGAGCGTACATGGTTGCTAGTGAGAGGCATTCCTACAAGGAGGCTCTTTCAGCAGGACCAGCATCTGACTACAGACAGAGGACGAGCCTACCGTGGTACTTTTCGCAGATAATCATAGTGGTGCATTAGCTACGATCATCGAGCACCTATTTCGTGTTGCGTCACTCAAAGTCATATCAAAGATTCCGTTGTCTACCATCTCAGAGATTGGCCTCGTGAAAGGATGGTCAAGCCACTGACGCATTCCCATAGGCGTAAGATAGATCGGCTTGGACCCGAGGAATTGAGAAAGAGGTAGTTTTTCTCATCGAATAGAGGCAGTCATTTGTACCAGGTCGCAACCTTCCTCGCTCAAAGAGGAGTGCTGAAAAATTAGCGAAAGGAATGGATTCCTTTGATCTTTCCTTCTTTGATTCAAGAAATCGATTTGGAGAATGTTCTTAGCTTTACATATGAGAGTTTCGGTGATGAGTGCGGGTTTCAAAGAAATGATGGTTTGAAACTAAGTGAAAATGCACACGGAGGATGAGTTACATATTACAGATTTGAGTTTAAATAGAACCCAAGGTAGACATAAGTGGAGGTACTCCTCCTAAATTTTAGGAGATACAGATAATCGCGAGTGTAGTGACCTTTTGTTAACCAGAAAATCTCCAACTCAACTCCTAATTTATAAAAATTCACTACCAATAGCCTAATAGAAAAAGCTTACAACGAGATCAAAGTGACACATAATTAATCAATCAATAGCCACACGATTATTCAGCAAGAGATCTTGTATGGAGGAATGAGCTAAGTTGTTCCTTGTGCTGAAACTATTGAGGAAGGGAATTTTCTCTGATTGCACACATTACGAAAACAGAGTGAAATCCCTATCCATACGGGATATTAGCCAAACGATAGGAAGCATAAGAGATTATTTCCTAAGGTTTCGTCGTTTGAAAAATCATAGCCTCTGGTGCACAGTGGAGAAGGAAGCATGTCATCTAATCGGAAGAAGTTTTGATGTGCTACATGTACGTAGGAAAATTCTTGTATTTTCATCTATTATAAATCAAAGCTTTTAGCATGTAACCTGGATATATCGCTTCAAATCTTCCTCAATAAAATTACGAAGCAAGTGGTGGTTTCCACCATTTGGGTTCCTAGAACAATTGTGTTTTTAGTGGTGTATATTTTGTGGAAATTATTTATAGCCTACTCACATTGGTATTTACGTAGAAAGTATGTGGCTATGTGAAACAAATTTGTTTTTCAAATTGTTCATAATAGCAATATCATAATTTCTTAAGAAAATATATAGTGAATGTGCCACAACTCCACAAATAAATAAAATATTATAATCTCATCAAAGAAAATGAATCCAATTTTGACATATGGATTTAAAGAGTGTATATCTTTATATCCCTTAAAGCAAATCTCATTCCATTTGGGTAGTTCTAAAACGTATTTAATACTTTACAACAAATATCTTTTTCTACAATAGTTAACAACCTAAAGATAAAATGTTGTCGATATCATGCCAAAGACTCAAGAGTGCCTATTTGATGAAGCGAAGCAAGTTCAAAATCCTACCGGCTTATGTATAGGGTTTTCTTGCAGCGCACGTTTGTGTACTGTGACCCTATGAGTTAGTAGATGTCCATGCTACACTGTCATCAGATTAGCGTGATGTCATAGGATTTTAAAGGCTTTAATATTAACAGCCTTAAATGACCTATAAACCACACGTTTAATGGTGTTATCCCAAACACAGCTAATAGAATGCAGCATGACCTATATGTTTTTTTCTTTCAAAACTAAGATCGTGTAATTTTGTTATTTCTATATTGATGTCATAGCTATAGACATATTTTTGGTTATCCTAGTAATATTTCAAATGAATTTGGTTTCCCTAAAATACAATATAAAAAGCCTAATACTACAAAGAAGCTCAAACAAACAACAAAATAACAAGTAATAATAAAATAAACCACAAATAGTATTGTTTTTAAACATTGTTGAATTAATAAAGAAAATTCATTTCATAGATAGACCTAAGGGGAATTACCACTACCTCATAAAGAAGGACAAGTTTCGTAGCTACCCTGGCCCACTATCGTACTGCCTATAGATTTTTTTTTTAAGGACAATATCCCCAAGAGGAATATAAGATTGGGAACTTAAGATAACCCAAAATGCAAAATACAAAGAAACAAAAACATAAACTGAATAAGTTAATAAAATATTATGCTAAAATTTATGAAACCTCTTTTGAGCCATTTTATTACGAGATAACAAAGAAAATGACATAATGAATATCAAAGAAACAAGGCAAGAAGCTTTCAATGAAAAGACAGTTGCATTGCTAAAATGTTGCATCATAGCAGATGCCCATGAATAGAGAATGCACAGAAGGAGATCACACCCATTAAAAACATCATGGATCTGCATATGTGGTTTACATATCTTTGGGAGAGAATATCTAAGCTCTCAATTTATCATTTTCGTCAACTTAGAAGGATTGGTCAACATAAAACTCAAGAAATGTTTTATTATTGCATAGCAGTTAACTCATTATGGGAGGAATGGAGAAAGTTAATGGAATAATATGATGATGTGCCTTTCTTCTAATGATTTCAAATGTTAGGTCGATCTTACATGAGTTCACCCTTCCGAAAATGTTCATAAATAATTTCACCGCAAATATGCTCTCAACAAGAACGCATTTATGAGAGGGTTCTGCCAGTAATCGATGATGGTGGTTGGCTGCCCAAATACATGGTGAATAAGCCTGGAACCATCCTCAATAACCTCCTGTATGGGGAACCTCCTCCTAAACATTACACAAAATGGTGTTGTAGGAACCCTCTCAAAGAATAATTTAACACCCACAATAATCACATGTATTAATCGTACCGATGATATAATACGTTATGGCTCTAATTTAAATATGAATGAGTAACTTCATGAGTTTTCGTTAGCGAGAGAACCCTAACAGATCATGTTTCAAGGCACTACAATCAGCCGAACAAGAAGAGACCGTAACTAAATTAATTTACGAAGAACAGATTAATGACCACTCGAAATGTTTTTGTTTTTTACACAATAACGAAGTTCTCCACCACTCTTCTTCTAATTTTTCTTCCCCATGAAATATTCTTCCACTAAACCTTGTTCCAGCCCAGGTTTTACCTTTGTCTTTCAACAATAAGGATTTTGTCAATTAATTGTCTATTTGCACTTAACCTTTTCACATGAGGTGGAACTGCCTACAGATGATCCTTTTCATATTTTATGATTTATTCTGCTATCACATGAATGGCTATCTACTCACTTTTATTCAACAAATGAAAATATAACTATAATGTTCTTTGCTTGAGTACAAATAAATATTGCTGTGCCTCTCTTCCCACATGTTGCTTGTCTTGTTAAATCGTACAGAGAGAAAAATTTTCCTTTTCTTGTTTTTTGCCTTTCTATCAATTCTACCATCGCTCAAGATGATGCAACAACTGCTCTAATGTTCTCTCAAGTATGCAACCGGAATGGTGTATAATTTCGAAAATAGAAGGTAGGTGAAATACCATGTTGAACCAAGGGCTCCTCCCAAGGCAGGGAGTGATGTATGCTGCATGGAAAATATAATCCCATCGATGATCCCTCACCCATGCTATCATCCAAATGAAAATCGTCCTGCTTCTCTTCAGTCAACAATGATGAGAGTTTGCTGATTTATTCCAAGGAGTTCTTTCTTCTATTCACATGAAGTTGCCTTCTGCCTCTGGTTGAAATGTTATATACCCAAGAATGCCTAAGTTACCCCATCAATAAATCATGAATGCTCTCTTCAATTTATCCAAGTGCTTCTCACATGAAGAGTGAATGTAGCACGAAATCACGTTTGCTCATGGTATCTTTCTACAACATAAAACATGTATAGTAGGGAGAATTGCGGTTTCTAATGGTTGTCCCAACATATGTATTATCTTTCAATAATTCTCCTATGAATATACAACACGTAATTCAAGGAAACATAATACAATGTAAAACAAGTTGTCACAAGACAATTAGAGAGTGGCCATCGTCTACCTTTATGGGACCACCAAAAGGCACTTGTCCTGGGATTAAAACATAAATTTACAAGTGATTCTCACCTACTTGCTTGCTGCCACAATATCTCATAAGAAGGGGATCATGAAAGTAACAAGGTGTCATTGGTGTAGCACTAAGAAGTATGTGGACCCTCCACAACCCACTATAAGATTGGCCAATTCTTCACATAAAATTGGCTACAAGTATATCCTCATATAATATGTGCATGGGTATGTAAGCCTCTTTGATACATCATGTCAGCTAAACAAGGAAAATAATACAATACAAAATATGAAATTATACTTTCTTCTCATACCGAGTTTTGAGATGAAATGGTCAATCGAAATTATCAATACCAATGAGTATGAAGTGTTGTGATGTCTCATTCATCATAAATCCCATGCGTATCTTCTGACATATTTATATGTCATGATGAAAAGCCTTCCATGAACTTCTACAAGGCAAAGATGTATCCAAGTATAGTTAGAAGTCTGGACCATTTTTACAGACAACGTTAGTGTTTTACATTATTATGTTTCACGCTTGTTCAATAATTTTACATCTTCTAAAAGCAACTATCTTCCAAATGCTACTCTCACTACAATCGTCATGCTCTAACAGAAATAGGTCAAAACGAGCCCTCCTGAAGAGAGACCCCATACCTAAAGAATTTCAAGCCTGCCAATGAAAGTATGAGGTTTCATCTACCCTATGCATGAAAGAGTCTTCCAAAAAAGGGAGTTTCCTTCCGTCTTCCAAGCCTATGGCGAAGCCAACCGCATCAAGAAGATGCTATCCTCAAACCCCGCAAAGAATCGTACTGGGCAGACAAATCATGAGAGTAAGATGTCAAGATGAGAGAGTGTTTCTCTTCTTGAGTTCATCCTGTCTCTGTGCTGTGTTAAACTTCTCCCATGTTTTCACCCACCGAAATCAAGGTGGTGAGGCCCCAAATGTGAGCATCCAACCTCTCTTCACCGATTCAGTGGTCTCCTTGGTGTAATGTTCCATGCGTTGAGACACCATCATCAAGAGATGTATTTAACGTGAATGGAGAAAACCTTCATGCTTTACCACAACCAAACATATTTTAGGGCACCAATTAAACAGATATAGTTTCTCATCACATGATGTTTATCCTCTCATTCTTCTTTTCTTCTTAAAGCAATTACCTTACCACCAACAATATAGCCACAGTTGTGCCTTGATTCTACATAGCCTGTGAAATTTTCATAAAAACACAAGAACTTTCTATGTAGCAAGAGCTCTCTTTCTCTAAGATGAGACACCTGGATCAACTCTAGCTACCAAAGAGAAGCCTCTCATCACATGTAGGGGCAATTCTCTCAAAACGCTCCTTGAAAAAGAGACCTATGTGTTTCTTTAGTAATAACAGAGATGATTCTTCTCCAAAATGTATGATAAATATGCTAGCTTTCCAACAATATTCTTATGATCTGCTTATGTTTCTCCCCTTTATATGCAAGATCTTTGTTTGTTTTCCGTATGTTTTATTTTCTCCACCAAACACATTCATCAGCTGTTTCAATGAATATAAAGCAGAAGAAGTATTTGTATTCTTCAATAAATATGACTCAATTATTCAATGTGTTTTACCTTTCATGTGTCACTGTAACCGATAGCAACTGAACCCTAGCGTTTAATGGCTCTCAGCCTTCACTTACTTTAAGGAACATGTAAGAAATCACAAGCAGAGTAGAACAAGACACAATGATCTCACTAGATTTAAAACTCCAGGTGATATATCAATGCCGCAGCTGACCACCTTCCGAAATTTGCTTCTCAGATCACCCTCTTTCAATCTTTCTTGCGCACAGCGTACATGTATCGCTCTGCATCACCCTCCTTTCTTTTTTTCTTGTGGCTCCTGGCGAGCCTAGGCAGACTTAGGAGAAGCTAAACATCATCTTCCTTTTTTTTTCTCCACAAAGTGGAGTCTTTCTTTTCAGATGGCATCTTGGCTAAATATCCAGAAGTAGCCAAGATTATGTTCTCGTTACCAACGTAATGTTCTTTGCAAAACATTGTTCCACAAAGAAAATTATTCCGTACAGACCGATGTAAGACGACGATTTATCACCTATAAAGAAGATGAGTTTCAGAAAATACCACCCACTATCGACTCATTCTGGTTGAGCTTAAGGACAATATTCTGCAGGAATACAATGATTTTGGAATTCAAGATAACCTAAAAATGCAAATTACAATAATATAAAGGCATAAATCGAAATAGCAAAGGAATAAAAATTATGCAAAATTAGAAAACTATTAAGCTATTTTTATTATGATATAAATAAACAAGAAATGATACAATGAATACTGTAAAGAAAATAAGCGTGTTAATCCCTCCATGAAAACATATGCCAAAATACAAATGTCGATCACAGTTAAAGATGCCCATGAATAGAGAAATGCAATCTTTGTGAGATCACACCGAATACAAAAATCATGGATTCACATATGTGGTTTGGCATATCTTTGGAGAAGATCTAAGTTTTCAATCACTATTTCGGTCAATCCTAGAAGGATTAAGCAAAGGCGAAAATCGAGAAATGCTTGAATACAGAAAATAACAACTCAATATGTGAGGAATGAAGAAAGCTCAATGGTTGAATCATGATGTGCTCTTTTCATCAGATTCTTCCAAATTTTCAGCCGATTCGACACAGAGAGTTCACCTTCCGAAATGTCTACAACACCCTATCACAAAATATGCCTCAACATGAACGTTGTTCATGAGAGGGTCTCGCACTCAGAATCGATGACAAGCAACAACATAACAGCTCTAAAACCATCCTCACTAACCTCTCAAAGTCAGAACCCTCTCTTCCGAAAGATCAGCTTCAAATGCAGTTGTAGAAACCCTGGAAGAATACCCTGCACCGCACAATAACTGCCACAGACACTACGTCAAGGGATAGCTTACAAGCAGGTCAATGCTTTAACATAGGGAATGAGGCAATTCCATGAGCCTTTGCTAGCTGGGAGAGGAACTTACAGACTTCGTGCTCAAAGGCATCGTTAACTGCTGGAACAAGAAGAGACCCGCAACTATGTCTAACTTAGCGAAGAAAATAAGACTTACCTAATCAACTTCAAATGGTTTTCGTTTTTTTAAACACAACGAAGTTTCACCCTAGACCTTTCCTTCTCTAGAAGTTTTCCATGGAATATTTCTTCACTAAAATCGTGTTGTCTCACTTGGTGGTTTCACCTTCATTTTCAACACAGCGATTTTCAACAACCACGCCTTGTCCATTTCCACTTAACCTTCTTTTCACACATGAGGTGTGAAATCCCACCATGATGATCCTTTTCATACTTATGATTTTATTCTGCTTATCACATGAATGGGTCACTTTACCCAAATTTTTATCTTTAAACAAAATGAAAACATAAAACAAATGTTCTTTTTAGCTTGGATAAAATTAGAAATAATACAAATAGTGTCATGTAGAAAATACTCTATCGTATTTAGAAAGTGCCTTATCTTTGTACAACTCACAAAGTATGTGAGCTAATCATTTTTGGGATCACCAATACCTTCTATAAAACATTCAAATTTCGCTAAATGAGACCTTATATTTGGAGGACAACTCATTTCCAATGTGAGCCTTGATGGTGATAGGCTTTAATTTCTACAACAACTATAGAGACCATGAATTAAATTTATCTTCCATTATAGTATATTAATATATGACAATACATGCTTCCTCAGAACCTCTATCGACGAGATGAAGGAAGAGATGAAGAAGAGTAGGAGTAGAATTAGGGCCCATTTTAGAAGAAGCTTCTCATTTAGTGATGGCTCATTGAATAATGACCCACTACTTCCATCAACATTTGCATGGTCGTAGTGTTTGGTTGTTGGATTTAAAATATCCTTCACTATCTTCAATATTCACTATCCCATACGAAAGAGACCGAGTGAATTGAGTAAGTTTTGTTCTTCCGCTATGGGGCCCCTTTTAATTTTATCTCCACCTTTTTCTCAACACCCTCGCCTATATTGTTCCACTAATAAACTGTTTACCAGCTGAAAATATACATATCCATCGTAGTTTAATGGTAAATGACATAACACACCAAATTCAAAATAAAGACCTTAATTAAACACAAATGTATTCGTATTTGGATTTATCAAAATCTAGCAATGCATTCATCATTCCGATTCAATATTTGAGATGAATACCTTATGGCCTGGGAAGTGGAAAAAGTCCCATGGGATGTGATTACCCTATGGCCTAGTAGGACATAGTCTTTAAACAAATTGCACCATGAAATTTTTAAATTTCAACAATAAATGTAGAGGGGAACATAAAGAAATTCTAGACTACTAAAATAAGAGGGAACAGAGGCTTCCATGAATTTCAATTGGGTGACAAACAAGAATGTAATAGGAATTTTTGTGCTTATAATAATGAATATTTTTGCCACATTACATGGACGTTGCAAATAGTTTTGTTTTTTAATTTTTGCGGTTTGCTTTAATTTTTGGTTTTCAGTATAAGAATTGTTGTTGGTGGTAGCACCATATTGATTTTTTTAATAATATTTTTAATACCATTTTTTTTTTTTTTCATATTATTTTTTTGCCGATTTTTTTAAAATATTGGCGGTACGGTAGGCGCCTACGACAATGGTACCGGCAGCGCTACTGTAGGCAAATCGAACGGCAATATTTTGCCGGAAATTTTTTTTTTTTTTTTTTTTTTTTTTTTTTTTTTTTGAAATTTTGAAATTTTGAAATTTTTTTTCCGGAAATTTTTTTTTTTTTTTTTTTTTTTTTTTTTTTTTTTTTTAAATTTTTTTTTTTTTTTTTTTTTTTTTTTTTTTTTTTTGAGACGAGACGAGACGAGACGTTGCCGACAAATTGCCGGCAAATTGCCGGAAATTTTGCCGGAAATTTTGCCGGAAATTTTGCCGGAAATTTTGCCGGAAATTTTGCCGGAAATTTTGCCGGAAATTTTGCCGGAAATTTTGCCGGAAATTTTGCCGATTTTGCCGATTTTGCCGATTTTTTTTTTTTTTTTTTTAATAGGCGTCACAATCGTTGTTGTGATCAGAAAAGGAATAGGTCGCAGCTTTTAACGCTTCTTCTCTAGTGGGGCTTCCTAGTTTATTTCACGGCAGGTCTCATCATATCCACCATAACTAGTTGTTTCAATAAAATTGAGAAATTTGTCCTGAAACTACATTTAATGAACTGAAGACACCGTCAGCTCCACTGTGTTCCTCTGCTGCAACTTGGTTTGTTACTTATCCTGTTGCTCCATCTCATTTACCGGTCAGATCTCACCTGGAGGCCTTAGCTGTGACCAACCCTTCAATCTTGGTCTGGGTGGTAACCTAGAATATCTTCGGAGACGCCGCGAGAGCCTGCTTAATGAGGTGTTCCAGCCCATTCGTTGCGGTGAGGGCAAGGCGGCACTGCAGCGTAAAACTTCAAATTCATTTTTTCCTAAATTGTTCTGCTTAAATCGCACTAAGTCATTAGTGCACGATGGTCCCTGCAATAATTTTCTTTGAACAAGGAGGTAGAAAGAACCTATTGATTCATGGAAACCTAGCTAGATCTAGTTGCATTTCTACACAGCCTCTAGACTTGCGCTCCCAAGTTTGGTGGACTTATCTCTATAATGCCATATGAACATATGCTTCCACATACAAGTAAGTTATGATGTTAGCGTTCAGGTTGTTCGACTTAACTATACTGGTTATGACAAACTATATCTTCAAATACAGAGTTCTTATTCACCACATAGCCACCTTAGGGTTGTTGTTTTTTCTGCTTTTTGCACTATTTTGTTCTCTTTACACCAAAGTGACCGTCATGATTTTCTCATGTCCCCGCTGCAACCACTTTCGTCAGCTGCCTGTCATGAGAGCATCGTTTTCCTGTGGCTCCTTAGCAGTGTCACTTGTTCGTTGTCTTGGCGAGTTGGACACCACCCACCTCTAACCTTCGGTGCCGAGTTCTTTCCGTGGTATGGTTTTTCTCATCGTTCGCATCCTTCCTATACTTCATCAACAGAACCTTCTGATGCGGCTTCAAAGACCCTTCCTCATGCTCTTCTTCATCTTGTCCTTAGTGATGATAGGTGATAAATTTTCATGGTGTTTGTTCCTTCAGTGTTCTTCGTGACTGCTTTGAAGCCAACTCTTCGAGAGGCCACGTGCACTAAACAATCAATATCTTCATCACAACTACATAGGGGAGTGAAACCCACACAGATCTCAGACCCGTATTTGGACATTATGCATGTTAGTGTTCCGTGATCATAGATTGAGACCAAATGCACATAAGATTTAATTAACCTTGGAGTCCTAGGACTAGTTTTCTTCGACTCGTAGAGGATCTCTATCATATGCAAAGGATGTGAACTTGTTTTCTTTTAGAAGTTTTGATTTTAGGCTAGTTGTTAAGTGTAGTTTGTTTGTTTTTTTGTTGAAGATGGCTAATAGACAGATGGAGGAGGAAATATTCAATTCATTGGGTTGTGAGTTTGCGAAAGTCATCAAAAGTTCAATAATGAATTTGTGAGCATCGAAGGTAGTAAACTAGCATGGTCAAATGGATTTTCTGCTTGTGTGAAATGATATGAACATTTTCTAAGTTTGGGAACAAAGTAGGCAAAGGGAAATTAAGAATCTCCACAACAATTTAATAAGAAGGACTTTTAAATTATTTAGTATTAAGAATTAATTGGGAAGATAGGGCAAACCAAGAACTCTTTGATTCAACTTCAAGCAACAATATTTAAGACAAACATTACAAGAACTATAGAAGTTGCATAGAAACCTATTTAACTTAGTGATCAAGGTTTAGAAAACATTTAAGATAAACATATAAATTTAATCAAGGAATAGGAACTTCCTAAACATCATTGATCATAGCCATAACATCTTTCAAAATAACTTTTCGAAGCATGGACAAGCGGCATGATCAAAACTTAGCTTCTTTACAAACCTAATCAGCAGGTACTTTAAAGAATGACCAAGAAATGTTGTTTATGACATCAAAAAAGTAAGGCTAACCATAAAACATCAATGACATTTCATTATATTGAACTATTCATGATAAACAAGTTTAAGTCGGCCCAGAGAGAAATTATGTCTTTTCAACCTAACTAATAGAGGAAAAAAACATAGCAAAGAAGAACAAACAGAGCTAAGGGTGTTTTTGAAGAACATTTATTAGTTCAAAACCTTTATTTTACTACAATATACAGAAGGACAAACACAATGATGCATATGAAACAACAACTGAATAGAATTATTTACCATTAACTAAACTTCAGTGATCCTGAAGCAAGTTTTCTCATCACCAAGTAAAACAAGCCATTCACAAGTTTTATAACACCAATTTTCTTTTCAACTTAAAAACTATGTATTGCTCCAAAGAGTAATCAAATTTCAACGAAGTTAAAAATAAGCGTCTTCATGCCTATTTATCTAGTAAAGTAGGTGAAACCCTAACTAGGTTTGAATGTCAAATCATTCATAAACAATAGTTTATGCCTAAGACCATGCAAGGCCCACAAAGCAAAATATTTCATGAAATAAATACAAAATAACTCCAGCACTAAATTTGGAGTGATTTGCCCCAAAAAACACTAAAATATCATTTTTTCCAATAATGAGTGTATTTTTTGACTTTTTGACCAAAAACGCAAGGTGGAGTGTCCGAACGCTAGCGCCGGACAGTGTTAAACTGGTCCACTTGCACGAAGTTTTGATGACCTTCCCGATGTCGGAATTGGTTTCTTGATGGGTTCGTTGGAAATCCGGGCTTAGTCTAATTTCAAAACCGTCTTTTGGTTTTCTAATTGGGCCTATTATTTTATCTAAAGTGAAAATTTCAAAGTTTAGGTGCAGGCACTGTGCCTAAAATGAGGCAAGCGTGAAAAGGAGGTAAGCTGTTTTTCGAGTGGTAAAATGCTCAAACGTTCCAAATTTGTCATCATATTGAACTTGAGCCGAGGATTCTAAAATTCAAATTCTTCTCTCGAGGATGCTTGAGGTAAGGCGTAGTGCTGGCGGCAAGTTGGCGCTTAGAGGCCTCAAATTTTGCAAAACCAAAATTGTCAAAATTTCTCAAAATTGGTGGATGTCTTCCTATGGGGTCGAGACAGCAGACAAATCTCAGCTCAATATTCCAAGGTTTGCTTGGTCTTTTCCCTTTTGAGTGCTTGTATTTTGGTATGGCCTTGAGTTTAGCTCTTCACAATTTGATTTTGCAAATGCATAGTATGCTTTTCTATTGTCTGATTTTGGGAGGTCAAGGACCTCTTTATTTCTTCTACGTTTTTCTGTTTTCATTCTTATAATATTCAATGCTATACATGGCCATACCAAGGCATATTTAGATCCCTAATTTTCATATCCTTGCTTTATAGTATGCTAGTATCCTCTGTCTTCATTTTCAACAACAAGGTCAATGATGCCAAACCTTGTTCAAGATCCTACTTACCTTTTCACTTTATGCATCCTTGTTTGCCTTTATCTAGCTGCTTGGTAGATGGGGAAGGTATATTTTCATTTTTTGATAAAACAAACACAGTTTCCTTTCTTCTCGACATGTTTGGTCAGAATAGGTTTGCCTGTGATTTTTTTGGTGTCTTTCTAGACTGTGATCTCTTATGCTGTTACAAACTCTTTCATTTTTTATCACTATTACTGACCAGCTCACTGATAGTTCGGTCCTTAGTGTCATTTCTATCACTTTTCATCATTTTTTTCATTACTCATCATGTTTTCTGTTTCACTGCTCTATTGCCACTAGAACCCCATCACATGACTATGAGCTCTCACTGCTTTGAATTATTAGGGTTTTGTCCCACTGTTGTACTTAGGATAATCCCATGTTTCTTTGTCACTTGCCTCATCTTCATTATTATCCACCTATTTCTTTCACTATTGCTGACCTCTTTCTTCATCACTCTGCTTTTTAATTCATTTCCACTACTTTCACCTTCCTCATTTTCTTTCATTGTTATCCTTCCTCTCGTTTTCCATAAGTCATTTTTTGGTTTGACACATCATCACCCTCATCTTCATTTTGCTTGATTCTATTTTAACCCTTATTCATGGTCACTTTCTTTGTTCACTACCACTAGCTTTTTCTTCCGACATGGTGATTAGTGTTGCCTTTAAACAACCTTTGTCCTGCTTGTGAAATTCCCAGGAGTGAATGAAAGGAATGATGTAGAGTGTCTATAGTGAGTGATGATGTGTGGGTTTATGATTGATTCCTTTCTTTGGAGCTTTTGATTATGAGCACTGGAACTCACCCAGTAGTTACCTTGTCACACCTTTCGATCGATAGTTTATTGCTTGGAGTGTCCAAACACGTTGTTTGTTATGAGGACTTGTGTTTTGGTCACCAGGTTTTAGTCAATTCTAAGTACAAAATCATGAATTTTACCGGGAGCAGAAGGAATATCCACCTACCTAATGCCGTATTCTTGTAGGTCTTTGGGATGTTAAATGCAGGTTGTCCTTGTTTATCAAATTGCAAGTGGAGGAGGCTTCTGCCTTAGGCGTAGGCGCCGAACGTCTGCCCCATTACCGCCGCGTATCTTTGAATGCAATTACATTTAGTCTCATCTCAAGCGCAAGGTCGAACGATTTTATTGGGTCCTCTCAACCCTACACAATGCTTGAATGTTTTTATGAACTGTCTCGGCTTCCTTAGCGAGCGCTACAGAGGGAATTGGGAGGCCACCTCGGCGTCCAAATTGGGCATACGATAGCTCGTTGGAAATATTATCATGTTCAATTTCCAAACATACCATTACTTTATTTTAAAGGATTTGACCCATCAAAAGTTGATTCTCCAAGACTTATCAAAAAGGAATGATGGCACAAAAACAAGAAAGAAGTTACATACAGCCTTTTGGAGGCTCTCCTCAACTCCAAATTGAGCTCATGATATCTCATTGGAACATATATTTCAGTTCAGTTTTTCACCCATAAAGCAAGTCATTTTCCGACATTCTGCCTATGAGCAAAACTTATTTTTCCCAAGGTCACTCCATAAGCGCGCACTTCTCCCATGACACCTATATTTTTGACATTGCCCTCAAACCATGATAACCCATAAAAAATGAAGGAGGTGATTCTCTGGACTGTGGTATTGTGCACCATCTTTGTTTCGGTCGTAAAACATAGTTTGAATAAAAATTGTTCAGGTGTGGCAATGATTTGTCCTTTGGAGTGAATTCTGGGAAAATAATGGAGTGCATGAGGTTTATGAGTTGGTATGGTTTATGTCACAGATATGACCTATCATATGGATCCTTTTTCCCATGCTCTCTTTCAGCAAAACCCAGTTTAGTTGGCAAGAAAATTAGGTTTGTGTAGGCAAACAGACTATGGACCACTTTGTGAGTGGGGAATGAAGGAAGAGTGTTGTCTAAATTTCTTTGGTGGAATTTTGGGGAGAGACATGTTAGAGAGAAGGGGGAATGCAATTTAAAAAAGTATTGAGTGAGGGGAAGGGTTCAAAAAAGGAAAACATATGCCTAGTCTCAATAGTGTCAAATTGTAGCAATAGGCTAGGTTTTGTAGAAAATGATGAGTTTGAGGATAGGACAGATAAATGTTTATGAAGTGTACACATGATAGAAAGGTGTAAGAACATCAGATATGTTTGCTTATGTTTTAACCATGAAAGTCATGAAACCAATAGTAACCAACAAACCCTAGTCATCCACAAGAATAAAGGTAGTCATGTTACATAAGAAGTTCTTTTAGAGCAAATAGGTGACCATGGAATGAAAATGGTAGAATAAAGAAAATTTTCTAGCGATAATAATAATGAGATTTTTAAACCTGGTTAACAATTATGAATTTTTTAGAAATCAGTATTCTATTACAGCTGCTCACAGATAGTAAAAATTATGGATGATCATCAATGCATACCACCGGAATGTAACGATACTTTTTGGGATTTCAATGAGATGGTCATGTTGTACGCGTTTAATTTGATAGTCGTTGTTTTCAGCCCATCAAAAAATACCTAGAAGACTTGATTGTCTCTCGACAGCAACAAGGTATCCTTAAAGTCCCATGTTTCGTATATCGTGCCTTCTGCATATCTCAAGATCAGTGGAGATGATTCTTTAGTGCTTCTGTGCACCAACGGATGAGAAGCACAACCAGGAATAAATGCTTTGTCCTCGCTTCCTGATTTGTCACAAAACTTACAAAGGATCAAATTAACCTACAGACTCTTTTCGAAGACCGGGTCACAGAATCGACCATATATGGGATAAATACCGTATTTTCATATCATTCTGTACAATAATAGGAAATTTAACCCATCAAGGTCGTTAACGTGATTTGACTATGAAGCCCCAGTGTTTCGCTCATGGTATTTTAAGTATGTATTCAAAGTATCTCTCTACACTTTCATCAACGGTCACAGGGTCCACTCTTCCACAAAGACCATGATTCAATGAATGAGCCAGCATTTATGGGACCCGATTCCAGATCCATAACCAACCATCAGGACTAAGAATCGACATACCAAATGTCCGTGATACTTTAGTGGTCATGCCATCCTTAGCAAGTTTACAGCTCTGCACCGCCACCCACGTACCTGTGCGTATAGACAATATTTATCCCAGCCCCATATTCGCTTAACATATAATTCAAGCAACTAGGGTTTCAAATTGGCTAAGTCATGATCATCAAATTTCACCTCTCATGAGCTTCTGTGTTGTCTGCCAATGACGCAGACTCTCAATTAACACCAGATCAGACAAGGTGGTTGTTACCAAGACTTCTTCAACGTGCATGTGGATGGTCCTTGTGACCTCAAAAGGCAGAAATAACGATTGTTTGGTGATTTGGGTTTTCTTCCGAGCAGACAGTCACTTGTTGTTAATAACGTGTTTCGGGGTACCATTCATGGGGACTTATACTCACTTGGGACATGGGGTCACCCTGCCCATTTTTAGAAGCTGAGTTTTAGATTTTTCCTTTCCTTCTTCTTGGCCGGGTTTAGCGTAGACATAACCCTTCGGCTCGATTCGTATTTCCACCGTCTTGCTTTCTGTTCTACCACAGACATGAGGGCGAAGCGAGATTATGGTCGTCATTCTGTGTAAAAAAACTAAGGTGGTTTCGTCGAGGGGAAGTACGTTTACACATCAACAAAACACAAAAGGCACAGAGACACACAGTGTACCGGTTACACCGGAACCTTCTTCTAGCTATCCTCACCAGTTTTTGATCGACCAACGGGTTGCAAACTCATCCGTTGAACTTGGCTATCACAAACGGTAAAAATCTTCCAAAATCAGTTCCTTATTAAATGTCGTCGCCGCCTTTTTCAACGGTAACTTTTTTCCTTTACCCAATTCTTACTATTCTAACGACTATTTACACCTTATGTGCACCTAAAGACACCGCGGCCGCGTACTTTCCAGTACTAACGCACCGTAAGTTTCCAGCAGGCACTGCTTGTACTCGAATATGCTCGTGTTTTCACGCACTCTCTTCGGGTTTCCAATTTCATGCACATCACAGACATTGTCCTTGTCAGATGACCCTTCTCGTGGGCGTGTACCGCCTATATAACATTTCAACGATATACCTATTTAACCGATATGGTTTGAGCCGTATCATCGTTGACATATCTGTACTATATCTCATTTGCAGAAGCAATCTTAATAACCTCACTATCATGATTTATTCACATAGGTTTTAAAACAAATAATATGTATCAAGCTTATACAACCCACATTGGCACAACAAGACCAATTTTCCGAAAATGTCTTTTGTCTAACAGTGTCGATCATGCTATGCCTTATCCTTGTGCCTTTTGAACTCGTTGATGGAAACTACAATGAAACGTACCTTTCAAAGCACAACAGCAAGTAAACGTTCCCCTTCCATGATTAATAGTGCTCCTATGTTCGTAAAGGTCGTGATTCGCAGGATAGAAATAACATATTTCATGGTACACGGTTTCTTGGCCAGCAGACCACCGCAAAACGATGTCTTCTCACTACCTTGCAGTTCGATAGGCCTAAAGAACAGACGAGATGTGGACGTCTTACCATCGCGGGTCACCACAAGGCACTTAGCGGGTTTCGTTTCCAAGATTCAAGTTAAAAGCTTAACACGCTGCTTCTGTAAGGACATGAGAAGCTTTTTTCATGATGGACTGGTAACGAGTTTGTCAAGGTCGCATTGTTTCATTAACAAAGTATGATCATTATCAGTTACACCTTCGACATCCAAATCTAGTTTAACCATTCAAAGATGAAGTGTAAACAAGATTCGCTAAAGAAACTCTTCACCACCAGTTTAACATGGTTACAATCAGCGCACTAATGCGACCGTCTTCTTTTGGTTGATATATTTCACGTTCGACACCATTTGGCACTTAGGGCCATTTATGAATAATAATTTCTGATCACAAGATGGCCTTCCTAATTGTTGGCACATCGCAGTTTTACAATACTTCTTGAGAATCATTATCTAGTATGGTACTCATAGTTCATCTTTCGGCATCTTTTGTTGCTTCACATGACCTTCGCTACATCGTCATACCGCTAAAATAGCGGTCGTTTATGCTCCACCATTTTTAAATACTTCATCATCTCCTATATTATATAGATGACTCATGTATGATGGTAACCAGCAACATGGTTACCAACTCTTTTCTGCTAAATTTAACATCAGAGGTGCTGGCGTTCGTAGTCGACCAAATGACAGCCATGGCGTATCAATCATCTTAATAAAAATAGCTACATCAAAGAAACCCTTCTCCCGCTGGTTTGCTCTCGCCATCTAACTTGTGACAAGTAATTCAGCAATAAATATCTAACTCTCAAATTTTCGACAATGATCTCGTTGTATTCTCGTGAATGTAGTAGCCATCACCATGATTTCCTTCAAATGTGCTTATTCATCAGTAATTCAACAAATGATTCAAAAACATTTTGAAGTGCCCCCCAACAAATAGTGCTGACATTTTCAGTAATGCGAGACCATAGCCAAGTCATTTGGTGTGAGTAGTTGGCATCTTTTGATTTTAATAGCTTGTTACTAAAGCATCGCAACTACGATCAATGTTCTGCTCGTGCTAGCAAGACCACCTTGTAGATTATCGATGCATATAATGCGAACATGAATACCTTTTCACTCAATCAGAAAGATGATATAGTAAGGACCATTTTCTTGAGTAGTTAGTGATTTTTCGCCATTCGTCATCCCAAAAAACGAATATCCTTCTTCAAAATAATTTTTCCATAAGCAATGTGATTAGCGCGATTCCTTGAATAAACATCCTATAGTAGCTCGTATGTCCAAGGATCTAATGGCAAATTTTTTCTGTTGTAGGTACTGCCAGATTTATGATAACCACAAATTTTCGTTGTGGTTAACCATCAACCCCTATCGCAAACTATATGTCCTAGCAAGATTCCAAAGGGTACTAAAAATAAAATTTCTTGATATTCAGTAAACTTGTTTTCTATGACATTCAACATTGCGTGTGTTTGAAAGGCAGTTTTCTTTCACTAAGGCTGAAGATAATTTGAATAACAAAATAAACTTGGGAAATTTCAGGTGTGTTCTTGAACATCATGAATTACTACCTGTGAAAAGATAGGAGGCATTTTGAGTGCAAACGTACTCAGCATATCAAAGGATCCTTGGCCCGTGCGTAGCAAACGTAGGGGTTTTGTTGCACCTCAGGTGTGGTTTGATTCGATGGTAGCCTTGAACTCGTTAGCAAATGAGTACGCCCTCACTCCTCCTATGTTATCAAGTGATTTCATATAAGAATGACATGAAAGGACTACACACATCATTCAATTTCATAAGTCCACATTCATATTTCTTTTGTATTTTTTCTTCTGAACCACCATTTTATTTCAACTTCAAATTAAATCGTTCTACTCAGTTTGATGATACCGCGTATATTTTATCGTATTTCTTCTTTAATTTTTTTTGCGTTTAGATTTGGGCTGACATGGCGTCGCTCATGTATGCGTATCTATTTTTAACATAATGTACATGAACCTTGTGGTCCCCTTGTGATTACCTTGAGTTCTTAAAATTTCGTCAGAATAAGTCCCGATATTCTGTGAGAAGTTCTCCAACTTTTCCTATTGTATCATCATCTCAAAGAATCTCAATTTTAGCTAACTTAGCGTTTCTTCGCGTTAGTGTTGACTTCTTTAAGATTTAGAGTGCTTCAACACTGGCTATAGTGGGGTCCCAAGAATCGCGCGTTTCTCTCGAATTTCTAGACAGATACTTATGACCTTCATCGCACTTTTCTATGGCTATATTGTTGCATGACAATATTCGGTATCCTAATGGCTATGCCTAAATGTCATATGGTGTGATTTCAACAAATATGAAGGTATTCATATGCTACAGCTTTGTTATGCTCGTCCCTCCTTGCTAACCCAAATGTCTCACAATTATCTCTTAATGTTCTTCATGGTGGGCGTTGATGTAGCTTCCGTATTCATACCATGTGCAGTTAGAATTGGTCCCATACATGAATAAATAGTGGAACCTATTCGTCGTAGTTCGATCACATCAAGTAGGGTCCCGTGACGCATTTAAGGCCAAGGACAAAGAACATCCAAACCAACTTTGGAGCCCTAGGACCTAGCCTTCCTGGACTCAGAGAGGGCTCTCTCTATTTGTGCAAAGGATGTAAACTTGTTTGCTTTCTATGTATTTGATTTTAGGCTATTTTTTAAGTATTTTTTGGTTTGTTTTAGGTTTTTTGAGGGAGAACTGATCAAAGAATAAATAGATCAAAATTTTGTCAGATCAACTAGGCTATGGGGTTGATAAGGTCGAGACTGCCTCAAAAGGTGGACAAGGTATATTGCAGGGCCGATTTGGTCGAGATAAATGGATTCTTTTAGGTGAAGTGAAATCAGATGGACACTAATTTTGTGAGAGACAAAGAGGTTTTAAGCATAAATATTTTTACAACAAACATTCATGTGGTAGGGCTAACCATTAATCACTATAAATGAAACTCAAACTGATAGATGCATAAAATGAACATTCAGGTGATACATAGAAGTATAAGACCCTCTAACTTTGGGAAAATCACCTTCAGACTTTTGAGAAAACAAATAAGACAAACAAACAACTCAATCTATAAAGAGGGAACTCCTAAACATCATATTTTGAGCTATTGGGAACTTTGAAATAAGATTGCAGAGCATGGGCAAAGGGCAAGATCGAAACAAGACCTCTTTGGTTTAACTAGGACAATCAAATATTCAGAGAAAGGTTTCAGTGATGGGGTTTTGGTTAGCTATGAGTAAGCAGGGCATACCGTGAATCATACTAGATAGCATACATAATAACCATTAATGAAATTGATAACAAGTTCTTAGGGTATCAAAGAGCAGTTAAGAATTCTTTGACATAACTAAGAAAGAAGAAAAACATAGAAGCTGTAATGAATCAGGAAACTTGAGGTGCCTCCATGGGCATGTCTCAAATCTATTATTTACTGACCTACAACAAGCAAGAAGCATGAAAACATGTATGATAAACTAAGGAAACATAACAGATAAGGAACACTATACCATTCACCAAGCCATGGAATCCTACAAACAGTCCTCTTCCACCATCCAAGACAAACAAGAAATCATCCACTTCATGAGACAAAGTATTTCTTCAAAGCTTGTAATATCATGTATTGCTCTATAACATCAAGTTCAGCCTCTTGTTACAATGAAATCTCTTGGAATATATAGGCCAAAGAGAAAGAAACTATCCAAGAGCATCTAGAAGGCCATTGGCCTATTACAAATATCTGATTTTGTCCTTGAGGCTTTGCAAAGCCCAAGGCACAAAATATCTTCAAAAATATCTATAAAATTCTAAAAAAGGAAATAAATTTGACTTTACATGACTGATAAGTGCTAAAAAAGGCTTAACGCACATTTGGATGAGCATCTTCAGAAATCTTCCTTTTTTGCCAAAATGCTACAGGAGCGTAGCAGTAGAAAATTGCATGTCTTGCAGAGGACTTTTGAGGGACCTACCGATGTCGAAACAAGGCCTGTGATACCTCGTTCGAAATCCCTGGATGTCTAGTTTCTGGAACTACTTGATTTTTCCCAAATTGATCCCTGGAAGTCTGTCAAAAGGTGGATTGAGTGAAAAACCCAGGGGGGTCTCATCTGCTGATATGTGAGGCAGAAAGGTTTATTTTGACTGCTTTTTGCCTCTTTGGGGCACCAAAACACCTCCTTTGGATTTGAAAATTTGTGAGTAGCTGCCCCCAAATTTAATCCATCCAAAAAAATGACTTTCATGAGATGAGGATGCTCCTATCACCCATGGTAGTGCCTTGAAAAATGTGCAATTAGGGCCAAAAAACACAAAAAACAAAATCATGTCAAAATTTGCTCAATTTTGGTGAGCAAACCCCTTATGGGTTCTTAGAAGCATGCAAGGAAGATGAGGCCAAGATTTCAAGCCTAGATATGCCTTTCTCCACTTTTTCTACCGAGCGCCTCTTTCAGGCAGTTTTGAGCCTTTCTTGAGCAAGTTTGAGCTTTCTTCAGGCAAATTGGTTCAATTTCTTGTAGTGCCCGGTCATCTTCCTTTGCAAATCCAAGTCTCTATTTGCTTTCTTTAATTTATCCTCCAAATTCTTGTTGGATCTTTCAATCCATCATTCTTTATCATTTTCTATTTCTTGGGCGAGCAATTGTGTGAGACGATAAGATCAAACAAGGGTTGCTTCTTCTTCCTTATTTTTCTCCAAAGCTTTCCTAAGACCCATAGTCCTAGGCCTCTTTCTTATTGGCTACTCTTCTTCTTCAGTATCATCAAATTCTCCCATAAACTCTTCAAGCTTGACTTGTGCTTTTTAGGCTTCCCTTTGATATTTGAAAGCCCGGGCCTCATAAACTGCCATTTGACCACTCATTTGTTTGTTTTGCATCTGTAGCACATGTATGAGGTCCTTTGACCTTTCTAGATCAGCTTCTAAGTCATGAATTTGGGCTTCTCTGTTTTGAAAAAGAGCCTCAAGAATTCTAGCTTCAACATCTCCAACATCACTGTCTATTTGTATGATGTTAAACTCCCTTTCCTTTTCATGACTACTCTCTTGTTGTTCCTATTTTTTTTTACCCTTACATTGGGTAGACTTCTTGGTCCTTTTCCTCTTTGGAAATTCAAAAATACTCTTCTTAGGCAGTTTGCCTCTACTTCTTAGCGCTCTTGTGACATTGCTAGTCACTGCTGGAGTGATCTTCTTCTTTGCAGATCTAGTGTTTCTAGGCTTCACCACTTTTGGAGGAAAAGTCATGGCCCCTTGCCTAGGAGAGGCAGCTAGCACATGCTCTTGGCTATGTTGAGGAGAAGAGAGAGGAGGTTTCATTACTTGCACTTGCTCAACTTGGTCCTTTACCCTGTTGCCTCCATCATCATCTGCTTCGGCTTCACCTTTATCACTATTTTCTTCACTGTTTTGAGTTTGTTTAGCGCTGACAGCTTCATCATCTTTTTCTGCTGCTTGACCATCTTTACTGTCTGCCTGTAGACTGCCTTGTTTACCCTCATCTCTATCTTGAATTTGCTGAGGGTTGCCTTCACTATGACTGTTTTCATTATCATTTTGCATGATGTCACCTCTCTCACTGTTTCCTTGCTCATTTTCATTGCTATGTTTAGGGCTATTGGGCTCTTCATCCTCACTAATTTGTTGATCATGGTCACTGCCCTGTTTTTCTTCACCATCACTAGTTTGCTGCTCATGGTCACTGCCTTGTGATTTTTCACTTGGTTCATGCTCACTAATTTGCTTAGTGTCCCTATGTTCCTCATCACCAGTAACCTCATGCCTGCTTTCAAAAGACTGCTCTTTTTCACTGTCAATCATGGGTGATGTTTGCCTTTGAGGAGTATTTTAACTTGATGGAGGAGAGAAATAGTGAGTGGAGGGTGAAGAGGATATGTGAGATGGGCCATGAGATGAAGAGGCAATGGAAAAATCTGGATGAGAAATGAAAGTCTCCAAAGACACTCCTTTCTTTTCAAGTTGGTGAAGGATGATGATTTTGATGAGGGAATGATGGAAAAGACTAGCTTTTTGCTGAGCAGGAGGTCTCTTTTGAACAAGGGAGGACATTTTGTCTATGATTTTGCAGAGGAATAAAGGTAGGTTCAAGAACTGAGTTCTTGTGAAATGCATGAGAAGCCTAATGTGATAGGAATAAATCCGGGAAAACCTCCCTTCACATGTGAAATACTTCATGATGACTCTCATGAGGGGGGCATAGCTACTCAATAAGTGAGAAAAAGGAAATATAGCTTGGCAAGCATCCTGATGGTCTGGTTTTAAGAAAGGTTTATAGTGATTCAGATCTAGGTATGCTTGTTTGAACCAATTTTCTCCTATGTAGGGGATCTTAGTTGCTTTGGAGAAAGCCCTAGGAGTGAGTTTAAATTCCAGCCCTGCTAAGTGGACATGCTTTCCTTGTAGCCTCAGGGCGAAAATTTGTGTTAAGGGAGGGTAATTGGTGACCTCCTAGACTTTTTGGAAAAAATCGAGGCAGCCCACCTCATGGAAGTTACAAATAATTGAAGGGGATTCATTTACTTATTGAGTTATAACAAGCTCAAATATTTTGTGAAATCCACCCTTGCTGACTTTCTTTAGAGGCATTTTTCTTTTGATACCCTTCCCTGGATTACCAAAACAAATGTTCAAATGATCACTTAAATAGGCCCTCAATGAAACCTTGTTTTCCTCTTTGTGAGACTGAGTGTTGTCTTTAGTTGGCAAACAAGTTTTTGTTAAGTGACCACAAATTTGTGTCTTCGATACACCCCTTTAAACTGACAATAAGCCTTTCCCTCTTTAGTCACTGTCCCTTGTTTTGTTTAGCAAACAAGATAGGTTTTGAGAGAAAACTTATTTTTCTCCCTTCATTGGACTGTGCCCTGGCTTTCTTAAGCAAAACAAACCTTTGCAATCAAACAATAGCCTTTTCTCTTCAATCATTGTTTCGTTGCATCTTTGTAAACATGGTGGTTTTTATAATAAACAGTGTTTTTTGCCTTCATAAGACTGTGTTTTTCTTTAAAAAATTTGACCCTTAACCCCCTCCTCAAACTCAAAAATTTAGGGAAAAAAGCAGTAGAATACCTCTTAAAAAGTATGTGTGCTTTTTGGAGAAATCTTCATTGTGCAAAAAATCAGTTTTGAGGAGAGATGGAGGTTGCTTAAGCGGCACTACGCTCCTTTGCACAGGTGCGTAGCATCTGCACGCCGCGTTGTGTTGTCGGGTCGGGCCCTGGGCGGTCGGTTGACACGCACAGGCGCGTCGCACGCCGCTACAAGTGCGTCGCGCTGTGTGTAACGTTCTTCGGTGAACAGAAATAGGCGCATCGCGCTATATTCCAGGCGCGTCGCATCCTCAATTTTCTGCAAACATTCACCCAAGGCTTTGAAACAAACGTTTTTTCTTGGCCCTTTGTAAAATAGGAATGAAATTTTACTTTGAGGGCTTTTATAGCTCTTTTTTAAAAACATTTTGAACGCCCTTTTTTCCCTCCTTGTTGTGATTTGACCTTTTGCTTTTTGTGAAGGAGGCCTTTAAACACTGTGTTTTTGCCAATTCATCTCAAAGGTTTTCTCCAAACTGTGACATTGTAAATCATGTGAAAGAAGCTCATAAAAACCCCACTACTACAGCCATTCAACACCATAAGGTAAGTCCACTGTTTTATGAAGTGAAGAGGGTCTTTAAAAAACTGTATTGGTCTATGTTTGTTTACAAAGATGTCACCATAAAAACACTACTACAGCCATCTTAAAACCACTATGCCAATCCATTGTCTGTGAAGTAAGGAGATCCTTTAAACCATGATTTGACCTACTGATTATTTTCCAAGGAGGTCATCCTTTTTTAAACTACTACTGCAGCCTCTTGAAACCATAATGAAAACCCATTGTTTTGTGAAGAGAAGGAGGTCCTGAAACCATGTGTTTTCTCCTTTTGCTTGTTTACCAAAGAGATCAACTTAAAACATAAAGATTTTATCTTTATCATACAGTGTTCCTTTTTGTCCTTTCAAAGGTGGCCTTTCAAACTTGAAACTTGAATTTATCCTCTGATTTAAAACACCTAAAAATGCAGATTTCTTATATCCACCAAGAATTGGTCTCCTACATCTCACATTTGATTTTGACCTTTTGAATACACTTTAAACGAGAGATTGAAATTACGTCCTTGGCCATTTAGATGAGGCTACTTTAATCAAAATTATAACCTCTTATTTATCCTTTGAAGGAGGCTTTCATAAACATGAGAACAAAGGCCTTTTAGCACCATCATGTCACTCTTTTGCTTTTGATGTGGAAGAGGCCTTTGACCCATAAACTCTCATTTGTTTCACCACTATTATTCAACTAGGCTTTCCAAAAGAAAACATTTTCAAACATAATTTTAAACCCTCCTATGCATTCTCTATTCATCTTTGGAGGAGGTGGCGCAAAACAGCCTCTGAAGTCACTTGAAACATTGTTGACCCTCTGCTTGTTTGTGAAGGAGGTCACAACAATGTTTTTCTAACCCTCTCCTTTTTTAAGGAGGTTTCCATCATTGTGTTTCCAAACCTCCACTTATCATTGAAGGAGGTTATCATTAAACACAGAATCTTCAGCTATTTCAACGTTGTACCTTGCTTTATATGTTTGCTTGAAGAATATCAATAGGAAACAAAGTGAATTTTGACATTTATCATTGGTAAATTCACTTGAACCTAATTTCCTCTTGCTTTATGAGGCATTGTCTGAGATGTATATCACTTTTGTAAAATATCACTGTGAAATCTAGACCAGAAGCAATGTGATTGGTATATGGAGAGTGTTCACTGCTAGACATCATTGAACTAGCTTTTCCCTTGACTGTGCTTTTAGAGATATATTGAAACTGCCTTTGACTAATGTTCACATCCCAGGTTCAAGGTAACATAAGAAGCAGTTGTCTTCTTATGCCCTACATGATGATGCCCTTTGGAAATATTATGCAGCACTGCTTTTGGAGGAGATTATGGAGCACTGTTGATAAGAATCACTCAGTATTTTGTGTTCATTTGATTTGAGGAATTATCTATGCTCTTCAAGCAGCCTTTGGATTTAAACCATGTACATTTGATGCTCTTTACTTTACAGCTCTCCATCTAATTATTGAAGGAAAAATATTTCAGTATGAGAAACTTGTTCAGTTAATCCTTTGCTCTCATTTGCACACTGATCATCATTCAATTACACCCCTACAGAGATGTAAAAACATATGCTTTTGAACCTTGGAGAGCTCCTTTGGTGTTTCATGGAGATTTCACCTGATCTAAGCATATTTCTTTAGATAGTGAACATCCTCATCTTTTCCTGATTTGGATCTTTGTTGAACTTATTCTTAAATGAGACAAAGTGACCTCTTAGTGGTGTATGACCTATGGATAGATCAAAGATTGTTTTGCAAAATAGGGAAAGATTCATGGCTGACTGGTACTAGACACAGGCTTTTTGGGTTAGGATATCTTAGCCAAGGAAAAACTCCCTAAACACCACTATCTAGCTTAGAGACAATAATCACAGTTTCTGAGTGTTTTCTTAGGCATGATCAGATTGTCATATGACAAGATGATCAGGGATAGAGGAGTAGACACTTTGTCAACCTTCAGATAGTGAATGGCATGAGAAATAAGGGAAAATGATAGCTGAGAAACAAAGTTATGACAGCTATAGACAGGGAGACTTTGCTGAAGCGAGATATGACTTGAAAACTGAAGACTGTTCTTATCATAGGCTGACAGGAGGGTTAGAAGGACAAAAATTTGTTTGGGGTGTTTTCTAGATGAAAAATTGACATATTGAGATTAGCTTCTAGAAAAATCAGCTAAGGAAACTAGTCATCAACAACGAATAACGAATAAAAGATATTGATGACTATCGGGATGTGCAAAAATATTTGAATTATCATCAATATTCTTTGATATCAGATTGTATCTTCTTTGATGATTAGCTTCAATCATGGAATGATTATAACTCTCTTCATTATTCTGAGTACATGACATGAAATATTCATACTCTGCTTTTGTAAGATGAATCAACCCTTCTTTATCTATTATACAATTGATATCAACACCTTTCTATAATCCTTCAACTTCCTCTTCATCTTCAAAAATAACATTCTAGAAAGGAGGGTGTACTTTTTGATCATCAACATCTCTTATTTTTCTCTGCAAAATTTGAGGAGCATTAGGTCTTCTAAACTGCTGTCTATTAGGATGATCAAATGAAAAATTTATATTAGTAGCTAGTATTGCTTCCTTCTTGAGCTTGGAAATCTCAGTGGTCAATGACTTGACCATCTTGGTTAGCTCATCTAACTTGGGATCTATGTCAGAAGTTCGTGAAGATGAAACTTCAGCTTTCTGCTTTCTTTTTTCTCTTTCAATCCCTCCTTTGAGCCTATCAGTTGCTAACACAATATATTCTACCTCTAGTGCATTGTACTGCATTTGTATTAGTGTTGTAGATCTTCTTTCTCTCAATAATAAAACAAAAATCAGGATCAAAGGAACCAACATAAGTGATTTTGGTTGAAGCTTCAGTAGGCTTGATTTGAGTAGGTATTTTGCTATACATCTTATTGAATCTCTTAGAAAATTCAGAAACTGATTCTCCTTCTTTTCTTTTTATTGCACCAAATTTAGTGATATAATATAGAAAATATTTCTTATCACCCCATTTCCTTAAAAATGTATCATATAGGGTTTCAATTCCAGTGATGCTACCAAATGTAAAATATATAAACCATTTCCTAACATCACCCTCAAGGCTCTGAACAAAAACTCTCATCCAGACATCTTCATGCTCAACATTCAAATTGTTAGCATATGCATAAAAATCAACAATGTGTTCTTCAAATGTTACCTTTCCCTCACCCCTAAACTTAGACATGTATTTGAGATAATCTCCTGCAGGTAATGCATTCATAGGCTGAGGTAAAACCAAAGGGGCATACCTTGCAACAACAATTTCATCCATTCGGTTACAGAGTGGATTTTGACCTGCCATGGTATGAGTTGTTGGGATTTTTGGAACAAAAATTGGTGGATTGTGAAAAACAGATGATGAAGCACCAACTTTTGATGTATATATTATTTGTTGGCTGGAAAAAAAGGGAGGTAAAATTTTTTCTGCAAAATCAGGGGATAGATTTTGCAAGAATTATTTAGGGAAAACCTTTGAGAAAATAGTAGCAGAGGCAATAAAATTTTGTTTACTCTTTTTATTGGTTATCTTTTCAGGACCAGGGACTCGGATTCTCAAAGGGGAATATGGGTTAGCCCTGTTTATATCCCTTCTAAGTGACAGAACTTCAACAATGGAGTCACCATGTGTAAATCAATCTAAAAAGACAGCTAGAACTATACACCTCAGAACCAGACTTATAACTTTGTCTTTCACCCAGGGATAAACTTCAATTAACCTCCCCGGCAATGGCGCCAAAGATGTTAGCACAAGGTGTCACTCCTTGATTGAAAAAGTGGTAATTCTTACATATCATAGTTCATTTCAAATTTAAAGGTTTTGAGTTGTTGGATGGCTTCTCAAAGAGTTTGAAATGATTTTTTCTCTTTTAGACTTTCATGCAATTGGCAAGTTGTGGAAAGTATAAATTGTATGGATAATTGGTAGTATAGGGAGCATATTGTAACAAATGAAAGGAAATAGATAGCTGGTAATTACTCTAAGAAATATGCATATCCTAAATCACATAGCTACAATAACATAGCTACAAGAATGACCTTTTACACAAACTTTGTTTTATGTAAAGGAAACAACATTTAGAAACGATACATGCATAAAGTATTTCATAAATATTTCACTGGAAACCTTCACTAACATGCTCTACACAACATATATATGATTTCGGGGGAAACTAAGTTTGTTAGCTCCCCATAATTTTCTAGATTGATTGAGATACAAATTGACAAGGGTAACATCAAACCAAGCTTTAGAGCTCTAGGATCTAGCCCTCCTAGTCTCAGAGAGGGATCTCTCAATATGTTTGTAAGGATATAGCTTGATGCTTTTAAGAGGTTTATTTTAGGCTAGATGTTAAGTGAAAGGTATTTGATTTGTTTTTTGGTTGGGTATGATACTTTGATAGATTTTGGATAGGAAACATGGAAGACTGTTAATTCATTGGGCAATGGAGTCTAACAAGGTCTAGATAAGTTCATCAATGGTGTTAAGAGTATTTGTAGGGCAAGTTTACTTGGTTGGTGGATATTTTAAGGTTATGAAGGTTTTGTGAAATGGACATAAATATTGAGAACAACAAACTAATAAAGGGCTGAAACATAATCCTTTATATACTTGTAAACTAAGGGAGTTAGAAAATTGATAAGAACAGCAAGAGAATCAAGGGCATAAGCAGAACCCAATCCATTTGATTTCAGACTGAAAACAGATAATTAACCAAGACAAACATTCAAATAAAGACTTAGAAGGGCAAGAAAAACTTATCCAACTTTCAGAGCTTTTATCATCTAGAGCAAAAAAACATTTAAGATACCCAAGTTACTATAACCATAGAAGTAGATAAAACTCTAACATCCAAAGTTACAGTTATAAGGTTTCTAACCATAAATCATAATTGATGCTAACTGATCTAAATTATTCAAGAAATGGACAAGCTAAGAACTTGTTAGAGAGCAAATGAATGATTTCTCTAATGTATCTAAGCAGAAGAAAACATTAAGGCAGTGAAGGACAAACAAATTTAAGGTGCTATTAGAAAAAATTTCTTAATCTAAATTCTTTGTCCTACTGCAACATATCAAGATGGAAAACATAATGGAAAACTAGAAAACATCAACAGAATAAAACCTCACCATCAACCAAACCTATGGATCCTACAAGAAATCCTTCTCCATCAACATGCAAATAAGATCATGCATGAGTTCCAAGACATCAATTTCTCTTCAAAGAGCTTCAAAGGACTATGTATTATTCCAGCATCAGTCATCAAAATCCAACATTTACAATGAGTTCCAGTGCAGTATTTATACTGCAAATGAGGAGGTGGAACTATGTTTTAGGGTTCAAATGTCATTTATGACAGAGTAAATACATTCCTGACCTTACTAACCATGCAAGGCATAAGGTAGGAACATCTGTAGATACCTCTCTATTTTAATAACTCTATATTTACTCTCTAAGATAAACATAAGTGGAAAAGATTGACTTTAAGGCTTTATCTTATCTTTTACAATAACTGTCCTGACAGTTTGAATATCTTCTTTAGTGTAATAACTATCAATTTTCCCTTTGAGACAAAAGGTAGGCTATAGGTGGTAGTCTGATATATTTAAGGGAATAACTACTCCTTTTGATGTATTCGAGGCTTTTTAGCCTAAGTCTTCTTGATTTAATTATGAAACTGCTCTTTAGGCCCTTTAGCCTTGATCTGTCTTTAATTATTCTGCTTTAAGGCTTTGATTTTGCCTTAAGTCTTTATAAATCACCTTCGCTGACTTTTGCTCTTCATATGATTGCTTTAAACCTTTAATTCTCTATCTTTAATCATGTTTTATCTTTAATCTTCCAATTTAAGCCTTTAATCTTTCGTTCTTCATTTTTTGTCTTCAAACTTCACTGATTTTTCTGCTTCTGCGTGCGTAGGAGGCTTCTTTGGTGTGTTGGAGGGTTCAAAATAGGATCAATGCTCATGAGGCATTGATCACGCATGATATAAAATCCTTGATCCCTTCCTTCTCCGCTTACAGAGCCTCGAATCATCATCCTGAGGCCTCAGTGACTGAATATGACTGTGGGAGGGCTTTTGTTTTATATGCCGCCATAGAACCTACAGCTAAAACATAAAAATATTAACAAAACTTGCTTTTTACGGGAATAACTGATTTCAGAGGTGTTAGTCATCGGTATTTTTCTTGTTAGTGTGATGACTAGATCCATAGCTGATTTTTCTAGAAGCTGATCTCCATATGTCAATTTGTCATCTAGAAAACCCTCATATAACTTTTTTTCGACCTCCTACTTTTCAGTCCGCCCATGTCAAGGTTAAACCTCATTATCACTATCCTATCTAACTTTAGCCCTACTAGTATGCTCATCAGCTCTAGAAAGATAATCCAAGTTTGTTCCAAAAGCCTCCCTTAATTTAGGCAGTGGCGCTTTAAGGATTTTTACCCTTGGAAACCATCAAAAGGCCAAAAACCTCCATCTGCTACAGACCAATCATGACAGACCTCCCACTCTGCAAATGAAATTTATCACAGCCCTAAGTCACGCCACTTACACACCCCTAAGTCTCAGAAATGCATAGACCACAGTCTCAAGCTGATTTTAGGTGTTTTACAATGTTTTATGGATTTGACAAAGACAGGGAAATGTCATCATCTCAGAAGAAATTTCTTGAAATCTACATTTAGAAGAACAACTGCTTCTCCATGTAAACATGAGCCTGAGATATATCTGCAAGACAGAGAGTTTCTCATAAAGACCTGGCAGCTTCATTCAGCATGAAAACACAGTAGAAGAAAGACAACACTGTCAAACAGACTTGTAATTTGTCATGACCAAGAACCTACTTCATCCATAAGCAGAGGGTTAAGGTGCCTCCTTCATCTACAAGCAGAGGGCGATGGTCAAAATTTGAATTGAAAAGCTGCAAATGACTGTAAGGCAGATTTTTTTTTAATGAAAAAAGTAAAACAATGACTAGAGTGTTCTGAAGCAAAGTGATGTTTAAAGACAGAAGTA
Organism: Pinus albicaulis; assembly: GCA_034641835.2. Lineage (NCBI taxonomy): Eukaryota > Viridiplantae > Streptophyta > Pinopsida > Pinales > Pinaceae > Pinus > Pinus albicaulis. The sequence goes on along the minus strand of CM076573.1, from coordinate 505,586,271 downwards.
AAAGCAATAATGTGTGTCAAAATTGGTTTGCCTGTCATCATGTATAAGAGAAAGCTTTTGTCAAGCCTGCTCATCAAATAATCTTCAGCAGATTAAGACAGAGGTTATGGCAATGAGTTTCATAGCTCTGGAGCAACATTCAAAGCCCATGAGGCGCCTCACTGTTACACTCCAAGTGAAAAGAGAGTTGTAAAAGGAATCCCCTTTCCAGTGGACAGAGGTGGGAAAGTATGAGTAAATGCAACTGAAGTTGTGCACTTACAGTCATGAGAGGAGTTCCAACATCACCTACCAGCTAGGTCAACTTCACAACAGGACATAATTCCTCCAGAGCATCAAGGGCAAAAAATTACAGTTTGGGCTTTCAAAGCAGTAGAGCCACCTCCTCCAAAGTATCAAAGAGAAACTCATATAACAAAAAGGACAGCAGAATGAGCAAATACCAAGCCAAGAACTGAAAAAAGGATCCTTAATTTGCAGTTGAGCTCCTTATCCAGTAGAAAAAATAAGTACCACTCAAAGGACACATCTATAGTCCTTCGTATAACTCAGAAAAATTGTTTCCCATACAGTGCAGAATATCAAAAGGGTAGACTGTTATATCCCTATTAGAATGGTCAAAGTTTCAAGTTCTCAAGGAAGTGGTTTCCATTTCAAGAAGGGTCAAATTCATAAAAGAGATGCTCATTTTCACTATGACACATACCCAAACAAAATGTATAAGTCTATGTTTTGAATGATGAAGGTTAAATTTTTTTTAAAAACAAAGACCTTTTCAACACTTTCAAAAATCATCACGAGTCAAAGTTAAGAGTTTTTTCGACTCATTACATTTCAAAAGGAAGAGAGACCGTTGCAAACTTCATTGTGCAAAATCCAAAGCCCGAACATAAGATCCCTCGTGCCACCCTCAAGACCAGAGAAGGGGGTTTGAAAGAAAAGACAGAGTTTTCAAGGGTCGAAGTTTGCGCGGCGCGCCTGTAAGTATGCGCGGTGCGCTCAGGCACACAACTTACAAAGGAAAACACAGGCACGCGGCGTGCCTGTAGGCGTGCGCGGCGCGCCTGTAGGCGTGCGCGGTGCGCCTGTAGGTTCGGGTCATGTCCGCCTGACAGTCAACCCGACACAGTTTACACTACGCGGCACTCTCTCCTATGAACGCGCCGTGCATTCAAAAATCCTCCAAAAAACTCCACAATTGTTCCAACTCTCTACAAGGATTTTCATCAAGTTGTAGAGGTATTTTTACATGCCCCCTTTGGTTTTCAAAATTTCTAAGTGCTACAAGGAGTTTAAGAAGCCACTATTTGAGTTTATGAAAAAGCGAGGTGTTGTTGTGGTGATGAGGCTAGAAGTCAAGCCATAAAAAAGGTTGATTTAGCACTAATATGAATAACCACTGCAACTGCCCTAAAAAATGGGATGAAACCGTGTCAAAATCTGTCAGCTAAGCGCATTGTTTAAAACAAGAGGGAAGGTTAAGGGTTGAAAAATGAAGGCAATATACCTATTTTAAAATAAACAGTAAACATCCCATAAATGTTTTTGCCTTTTCAAAGTTTTCCTCTGTGTTAGCAAGGAAAAACAGTGTTTAAACTTTCATCCCACAAAGCAAAGCCAGTGAGGAATCTGCTATTACAAGTTGGAGGTGTCTTTTGTCAAGCTGTGTGTAAGGGGCAGTAAAGTATAGAGAAGGTAGTTTTCTGTTTGAAGAGGGATTTATTGCTGTTGAAATATTACAGGTTTCTTTGTGATTACATAAAAAATAGAATAGACTCTATCCTCCTATCCTATTACACAGTGGCTTTAGATTGTATAGATGTTTTTTGTGACTGACTGTCTTCATATTGTGGAATCTGTTGGTGAAGTTGCCTACAGGGAAAAGAGAATGTGTTGAACTAGAAACTATGTGTTTTCACCTTTCCTAATCAAAGAACAAAGATATCTTATATCTTCAAGGCATCAAAGGGTAGGTTACCCCTACCAACCACAGAGGAAGACAGTTGTTTATTGAGTATACTATTTGATTATCTTTTTTGTTCTTCAAGCTCACTGTTAAGTTGATATTCAAATGGTTGCAAAGGTGATTTTCTAGAAGGACAGGGATTCTATTTTGAAAATGGAGTTCTGATTGTTTGAGAGGATAAATGTCCTACAAGATTTGTTGAAACCTTTGAAACATTTTCAAACTCTATCACCTTTGTTCAATTAATAGTGAAATTGACTGTGTGTCTGCACTAAAGGTTAACTGCATATGATATGAGTTTTGTTGAGTAATTGGCATACTAGACAAGGGAAAGATTGTGAAGATTAGGAAGTTCACCATTGGTCAGAGATACAAAATAGGTTGTTGAGCCCCAAACATTACCAAGCAAGGTGACTTTGTCACTATACAAAGTGGTTTCACTTAACAGCCTGTCTTCATTTCACTATGTTTTTTCTTATTAAAAGGTCTGCTAGCTAAGATACATATCGCAAGGTGAGAAGGCCACTTTTTCAAGGAGCAGGGTTTTTTATTGAGAGAGAAAATTTTGCAAAAGCATCCAAGGACATTGTTTCCTTATCAAAACAGTGGGTTGACAGAGTTTTAGCTTAAGAAGACATTTCAAAGACAGTGAGGCAGTTTGGTTTTTCAAGAGTGCATCTAGCCCAAGAAGCGCCCAGCACGGAAAGAGAAGAAAGGCACATCAGCACTTGACATTTTCGTTTCAGCTTCGGAACATGTTGCTAAGGACCCCTGAGAGTCATGCACACCAATTTTGGGCCCATTTTGACAACTTTTGGTTTTTTGGCATTTTTGAGTTTTTGATCAAAAAATCATAAATTCACCATTTCATTTTGAGGATTCGTCAAGGGAGGGGAGTGGTATCATCGGATGCCATAATTTCATGAGCATGTCCTCAGCGATTTTCAAAGCATTTGGAGATCATCTGCCCCCTCAAAACAGCGAAAAAGGCTCACATTTTGCACACTCTGCCCGGTCTATTAGCAGACTGTAATTTTCTGGCTTTTTACACACAGGTGCAGATTTGGAGGACTTCTGGGCATCGGATTGGAGAAATTTCAGTTGCGCCAAAAGTAGACACTCAGAGCTTTCCAGCGAGCTATCATGAGCCTCGTTTCGACATCAAGAAGGCTGCCAAATGTTTCCAGCAAGTCATGGGACCTTTTTCTGATGAAAATTTGAAGTATTTTTGTAATTTTTGAACCTCAAAAATCTGCTTTTTCCAAATGTGCGTTTAGCTATTTTTGCACATGGAAAATGATGCAAAGTCAATTATTTTTCCTTTTTTAGCACTTTTTAGATATTTTATGAGATATTTTTGTGCCTTGGGCTTTGCAAAGCCTCAAGGACAAGTTTAGATATTTTGATTAGGCCAATGAGGATGCAAGTTGAACCATGAGGTTTTCCTCACTTGAGCCTATTTATTCCACAAGATCTCATTTGTAAACAAGGCTGACTTGAGAGAAGAAGTAATATATTGGTCATATGAGCTTTGAAGAACATACTTGTGTTATGATTTTGGACTGCCTCTTGGATGCTTTTGATGAATGATGAGGGATTGTTGATGGATTCCATGACATGGTAGAATGGTATAGTGTTTCTTGCTTTGTTGTTGTCTTCTAGTTTTCATTCATGATACATGTTTCTTGCTTGCTATAGATCAGTAGAGATTAAATTTGAGATATGCCCATGGAGGCACCTCAAAATTCCTAAATCTTCATAGCTTTTATGTTTTTCTTCTTCCTTAGTTGCATTAAAGAATTCTTAACTGCTCTTTAATAACTTGAGGATATTGTTGCTAGTTTCATTAATAGTTCTATGCATATTGAGTAGGATGTATGGTGTGCCCTGCTTACCTATGACTGTCCATAGTTCCAGCCATGAAACTATCTCTTTGACTGATTAAGATTATCATTTTGTTTGAACCAAGGAGGCCTAGTCCCAATCTAGCCCTTTGCCTAAAACTATGCAAATCTTGTTGTTCAAAGTGCCCAATGACTTGAAGTACTGTGTTTAGGCGTTCCGGCATAGTGTTTTGAGTTGTTAGTCCATCTTATGTGTTTTCCCCAAAGTCTGATAGCCATTTCCCAAAGTTAGAGGGTCTTATACTTATATGCATGGCTTGAATGTTTGTTTCTATGTGTTGATTAGTTTATAGTTACATTTTGCATGATTAAGGGTTTTCTTTACCATGTTTATGTTATCTATTGAACCAGTGATGCTTGAAACTCTTTGTTGTTCACAAACTTAATGTCCATTTACTCCATTTTTCCCAAAGATCCTTTCTACCTTGAAATCAAATCGGCCCTTCAACAGCCTTGCATCGTCATCTAATAGCTTTCTTGGCCTTTTGACCCCATAGCCCACTTAATCTAACATCTTGTTACCTATTTCATATCTTTGATCAGTTTCATCCCTCACAACTTAAAAAACCAAAACCAAAAAACATACTCCATAACTAGCCTAAAATCAGAACACGATAAGCAAACACATAGATATCCTTTACATATATAGAGAGAGCCCTCTCTGAGTCCAGGAAGGCTAGGTCCTCGGGCTCCAAAGCTTGGTTTGATGTTACACTATCATTTGGCTTGCCAATCAATGCTACAAAATCACGGAACTCTAATGTGGAGGTAACTAAGCAATGTTCGAGGGAGGGATATGCATGGGAGGAGGGATTTCATAGGGAAAAATAGGAAAAAACAACGAAAATTTGATTTTGGCACGCGAAATGGGAAAGAGGTTTCGGAAAACCATCGGCGGTTTTCGCGCAGCGTTCGGGCGGTAAGTGGTTTATCGCGAAATGAACGCGATTCCATACAGGGTGCGACACCTATCCACCCCAATATCGCCCATTTCGCGTAGATTTGGGTCATTAAACCCCGGGAGCAAAAATTACACGAAAATGAATCTGCGTCGTCAGATCTGGGAGCTCCAGATCCACGGTGGATGATGAACGCATCAAGGGAAGGTGCGTGGTGGGTGAGGAGGTAGTGGAGGACAGGTGTCAGAGTGGGATTGGATGATAGTTTCGTGGGTGGAAGGTGGGGCCGAGATGACGTAAGCAAACTTGTTGGGAGGTGAAATGGTGGGGATGAACGTCGGTCGTTGGATCTTTGAAGATTGATGGTTGTGAATATGTTTGTGGAGGGACTATAAAGGTACAGACCATATTTTGGTTGGGTACCTCTGCAGTGGATCAGATCCGTCCGATCTGGGACAGATTGACGGTTCTGATCTACCGAGAGGGAGCAAAGGAGTAATGAATGGGGTTAGGGGAAGAGGGGAAAGCGATCGCCGTTGGATATACATGATCAACGATTGAGATTGACCAAGGAAAAACATAATGCAGAGGATGGGAATAACGAAGGAAGGGAGCTAAAAAAAGCAGGGGTAGGTTTTATGGGGGAAAAGAGGACTGGGAGCGGGGTATGAAGAGAAATGGGAAAAAGGGCTAGGAGAAGGGGTGAAGGAGGTGGTCTCGTGGAGAGATAAGGTGACCGGGTGTTTAAAATGGAAAGAGCTAAGGGCTTAGCTCATTGTCACGGCCCTGGGTCTTGTGAAAAAAAGGGGGCGGGGGCTCAAGCCCAAAGGGGCTTTAAAGCCCAATTTTATAAAAAGGGCAGAAAAAGGCTAAAACAAAAAGGTTTTTGGCTTTTTGGAGGCTTTTAGCAGAGGGTCTCCAGCTTTGGCCATATGAGCAAAGGAGGCGGAGGGTCTAAGCCCTCGAGGGATCGCATCGGTGGGCAAAACAAAGAATGGGACCGGCGAAATGCCGATGGGCCGATTATGCGATAGGCCTAGTGCTCGGTTATGGAGCAGGGTCACATGGCGGAGAAGGAGCTAGGGGCTAAGCCCAAGGGGCTTAAAACCTAATGTTTAATAGGGTCGGAAAATAGGCCAAAAATGGGTTTTTAAGGCCTAAAACAAGGGTTCTTATAGGTTAAAATAAGTCGTTTTTAAATCCAATGAAGGAGTTTTGATGGTTTAGAAGGGTTTTTTTTATGAGAGAATGAGGAAAAGTAAAGGGGAAAGGGGCATTTTTAGAGGAAAAATGAGTGATTTAGGATAGGAAAACATGGATGAAAAGTGGGTGAAAATGGATTTACGGAATGATGGAAAATGGCTCCATAACAATTTTCTTTGGATACCAGCAGGATTCTTTTGAAGGCTTTGAAGTGAAGATATCAGTGGAATGGATCTATTAAGGGTAAAGAACACAGAGAGGCTTAAAGAAGTCACAATTTTGCTCAAAATCGTTTCTTGAAGACTAAATATCTGTTTTAGCCATCCTCAGTTATGATAAAATTTTATTGATGGCTAACAGTGGCTCCACTTGGGGATGGTAGCTCCTTGGAGGTGTCAAGAACTTCAGAATTTTATCTCTGGAATGTAGACCTGTGCCTTATCCTTGACAACCTTTTCTTCCTTGATCATGCTGCTTAAAAATATGATCAATATTTTTTATCAACAAAATGAATTTCTCACAAACATTGTACCTACACAGCCTACTTTCCTAACATTTTCTCTTCAGCAGGGTGCACTTGGACTTGCAAACCCTTTGACATTAAAATTTTATTCTTTTGAAAGCAGGAAAACTAATCTAAATCTACCCTTATAACTTCCATGAGTCCAGATTAAACAGTCGGAATCATTAATTCTCTAGCTATACTACTATTTGTCAAGATTAAGCTTTTTGACAAATCTGCATTCTCTATATTCTAAAACAAAAATTTAAAACATAGCTAAATCAGGATTAAACAGTCTGATTTTCTATGGTGTCTATGGCTTTATGTACAAGCTGCACATAGACTTTATTTGCAGAAAAATAAAACAAAATTGTGAAGGCTTAAGATCTAAAAATTATAAACATCTTTCTATTCTTTTCCCAGCTCTGGTTTTGATCTATTTAGAGCTATCTTTTTCCTTTTCTTGGTTCAGATTTTGAGCATGTTTCAACCATTATTTTTTCTATCCTAATCTATCTTTCTTTGAACAAGTTAAGTTTGAAATAATGTTTTATCAATCAAAGTTTCTACTAACTTATTAACATAAATTTAAAGCATGTTCAACCATGATTAGGCTAGATGATTGAACAAGATATTTTGAATCAACAGTGGCATTTAGACTTGTACGCTTTCATAACTTCTATTTTTTGGGTATGGGGCTGTACCTTTTCTTCTAACTGCTCTCTTTTTCCTTTTTCTATTGTTTTTGTGTTTTTCGTTTTCAAATTTAAAAATCAATGTTATATACAATGAAAAAGTTTTGAAACTAAGATTCTTGGCATAAATGGTGCTTGAGCATCTTGCCATTGACATGACCTCCAAATAGATCTATTCCATCAAGTTCCTTAAAAAATAAAGCATTGTTGCCTCTCACTGAATCAATGATATAGGGGCATTTCCACAGATTTTCAAACTTACCATGTTTGCCTTTGTCTTCCCTTCTGGATTCTCATTTTAGAACTACATTTCCAACTTGGAAATCATTTTCTTTAGTCCTCTTGTCAAATAACTTCTTGGTGTTCTCTTGGACTGTTTGTTTTCTCTTATATACTTCCTCTCTGGACTGCTGTAAATGAATAGTCTGGTTGATTCTTCTCTGCATATCATTCTCTTCAGTTTGTACTTCTTGAAGAATTTTCATGACTGGAACTCCTAAGGATGTTGGGAAGACTGCACCCATACCATAAACTAGCTGATAGGAAGACATATTTATTGATTTTTTGGTGGTTAATCTATCAACCCATAAAGCATGGATAAGCTTACTATGCCATGATTTATGATTCTGCTCCAACAATTTTTGATAATATTGACAAGGCTTTTGTTGGAGGATTCAGCTAATCTATTCCCTTGGGGATAGTAGGCAATAGAATGACCCAATGTGATATGATATTTATAACAGAAGTCAACCATTTTCTTAGACTTGAAAGCAGCAACATTATCTGTGATAATTTTTGTAGGACAACCAAATCTGGAAAGTATGTTAGTTTCAAGGAAATCGATAATGACAGAGTCAGTAGCATTCCTAGAAGGTATGGCTTCTATCCACTTGGTAAAATAATTAGTGGCAGTGAGGATCCACTTATGTTCGGCTGAAGAAGATGGGTGAATTTCCCCAATGAAGTCCAAACCCCATTGTTGAAAGGGAACCTCAACACTGATACGCTGCAAAGGTAGTGGTAAGATTTTTCTCCTGCCATCAAAGATTTGGCACTTGTGGCAGGACATGACTAACTTGTGGGTGTCTGGGAAGAGGGTGGGCCAATATTATCCAGCCCTGAGGATCGTGTTTGCTGTGGTCTTCCAGTTAAGATGTCCTCCACATTCTCCCTCATGTAGCTCATGCATGATTTTTTCTGCATCAACCTCAAGCAAACATTTAAGTAGAATCCCCATAGCATTTTTCCAATACAAAACTCCATCTAATATACAATAATTTAAAGCCTTCTGTTTGAAAAATATAGCTTTTATTTTTGACAAAGGAGGAGGAGCATTCAGATAAAGCAACACATATATGATGTCAGCATACCAGGGAGAGTTCATGAATGTTTCTTCAATGAATGGTGCTGTGCATTCTTCTATCTCTTCCAAAATATCAACCATGTTCATATCTAAAGCTTGGAAGTTTGACTCAGCCATGAGTTTTGCAAGTCCTTGTCCTTTAATCAATTTAGTGGGTCTGATTTCCAAATCATATTCTAAAATGGTAGCAATCCACTTGCCCCTTTTACCATTAGGGTCTTGATTAAGTATATCTTTGACAACTGTGTTTGGGACAAAGGCTATGAAATGTGAATGTAAAATATAAACTCTAAAATCATTCAAAGCTTTGATTAAGGCAAAGGCTTGTTTCTCCATAATGTTATACTTTAGAGGGGCATCCCTTAAGGCTTTGCTAAAGAAAGCTGTGGGTTGCTCTTGCCCCATGATGTTCTTTTGCAGCAATACTGCTGCCACAGTATGTTCAAAGGCAAAGGAAAAAATGTAAAAGTCCTTGGTGAAGTCAGGGCTGATTAAGACTGGTGTTTGTGTGAGTGCTTGTTTTACCAGTTCGAAAGATTGTTTTGCTTCCATATTCCACTTCACTTCTACTTCCTTTTTCGACATATTCATGATATTTCTTAGGAGCTCAACAATATTAGGGATGAATCTTCTTAGGAAGTTAATCTTTCCAATGAAAGATTGCAGTTCTTTAATGTTCCTAGGATGGCTGATTTTCAGTATGCCATCAATCCTTTTAGGGTCTACTTTGATTCCATCTTTAGAGATTATATGGCCAAGAAGTTTTCATTCTTGGAGACCAAAGAGTGTCTTTTTGGAATTCAAAGATAAGCAATATTTTCTACATTTCTCAAAAATGTTTCTCAAGTGGACTAAGTGCTCCTCATCAGTCTTAGAGTAGATAGTGATGTCATCAAGGTATATGACTATGAAGTAACCTATGTCTTCTGAAAAAGATATATCCATTTCCATTTGGAAAGTAGCCCCTGCATTCATTAAATCGAATGGCATTTTAACATACATGAACGTACCCCGAGGTGTAGTGAAAGCAGTTTAAGTTGGTCATTCGGAAAGACTAGAACTTGTTTATAACCTGAGAAACCATCTAGCAATGAGATTCTTTGTGAACCAACTACTTTTTGGAGTATGTGATCCATTTTAGGAAAGGGGTAATTGTCTTTCAAGGAGGCTTTGTTCAAATTTCTAAAGTCAATACAAAGCCTAATTTCCCCGGTCTTCTTCCTAACTGACACAAGGTTGGACACCCATTCTGAGTATCGGACAGGGACTATGATCCTGGAATCATACATATTTTTGATTTCTTTCTCAACTGAGGGTAACAAGAGGGGGTTTATTCTTCTCAACTTTTGTTTAAATGGTTTCTGATTTTCTTTGAGAGAAATTTTATGTTGGATGATTTTGGTGTCATAGGATTTCAAGTCTTCATACCCCAAAGCAAACACATCTTTAAATTCTCTAAAAACTCAATGTATTTCTGCTTTGTGTGAGATGGGAGAGTTTTGGACAACTTGATTATTTTTGGCTCTTTCATCCCTCCAATGTTACACTCTTCTATATTTGTTTCAGTGGGTTCCATCTTGGGTTTTTTAGCTACATCATTAAAATCAAACAACTCATCTAGTGGTATAAGGCCTCTTGGCAAGGTGTCATCTTTGTACTGCAAAATTTCAAGTTCTCTTTGATCTGATTTATCAAATACTTCTGTAACACAAGGGTTTTGAAGGTGGTTTATATCATCATCAAAGAGCAGCTCTTTTTTTTTTTTTTTTCTCAGCAGAGTTATTTCTTTCAAATCTCAAACTTTGTTTTGTGCTTGAAAAATCATTTCTGGATTGCAGAGAATCATCTATTTGGTCATCATTGTCAAACACTTGCCAATGGTTCAAGTTGTCTGGTACAGTAGGTCTGTTCTTTATTTTGATGAGACATTGATTATTTTCATGAGGTAAAGAGCAATTGCTAGTAGCAAATGCAAGCTCATTGGAAAGACAGTTTTGGGCCCTAGGGATGAAAGTAAGCTCATATTTCTCAAAGGTTTTGAGAAGGTATAGGGAAACACTTCTATATTCCCTTAACCTAGGGTTCTTGGCTGAATATTCTCCCTTAATTTGATTGATGATTAGTTCAAAATCTCCTTGGATCAAGATTTTCTTGGCTTTGAGATCCTTAAGTAAGTATAGACTAATAAGGAGAGCCTCATACTCTGCAACATTATTGGTGCATTGAAAATATAACCTATAGGAATGGCCTTCATTTGTGTTATGGATCCAAACACCAGCCCCTGATCCGGCCTTTCCATAATAACCATCAAAGCTCATATGCCAAAGGGTGTCAATTTCAATTTTGTCAATGTTTTGTACTTCGGGGCTGGTAGAGTTTTGGGAGTCATTTTTTTGATTAGAGAGATGGTTTGATTGTCCTGGGGGGCTTAGTTCTCTCTCATTGTCATTCACTTGTTCACTTATTTATTTTTCATTGTATAGGATGAAGGAGTCAAGTTCTGAGTGAATGGAATAAACTGGTGTGTTATTTTGCCTATCCATGTTACTCACCATGTATTTCATGTGGGATTCCCGGTACAATCTTCTTGTTTGATTGAAGACTGGGATGGTGGCATAGGTCATGTCCATTTGAAGGCTGCCCTAGAGTTTTCCTCGCCATGATCTAGATAAAAGCATGCCATACTTTGGGGGGATGTCAGACACAACTATATCCATGACTAGACTCTTAGCAGGGATTTGTGCCAGATTGACACACAGATCCTTAATTAGGCCCAGACACTTAACCCTACTCGAATCAAAAGAATACAAGTCTTTGTAGGGCTTTGTGATTTCTAGGCCCAATCTCTCCATCACAACCTTTGGCATGATATTATGTGAGGCATCGAAGTCTAGCATAGAATTATGTAGATTTTCGTCATGTATGTTTAGACTGACATAGAAAGGAGGGACTGCTCCTTGATATCTTCCCTCTACTTCAGAACCAAACAACAGTTCTGGTTTATCATCAGTTAAGTTCAAGGTATCGGTATACCTGCCTATGTTTAACACTTTGAAAATCTGGGATCTGTATACCTCTTGGGTTACCAATTCAGTGAGGAGTATAATGATCTTGATTTTGGCAATCTCCCCCTCAAAACTGAAAGGCATAGGTATCTTTATTGCATTTACATCAATTTTATCAGCCATGAACTTTTCCACATTTTTAATTTGCTGATTCTGATTTGATGGTTTGGACAGTAAGGTTTTTTCAGGGCCACTATTTGAAGTACTAGGGCAGCTTGATTCATTACTAGGCTGGCTAGTCTTTTGCTTGTTTAGTTTAGTCTTTTTAGCTGTAGTATTTGTGCTTTCTGCTATCTTTTTAGGAATAGGTTCAGAGGTTTTTCTAACAACAGTGTTTGGCTTATCTGTTTTAGGAACATCTTGACTCTTCTTGCTCCTAAGGTTATACTATCTATGGACTTCCATTATGGCATTCTAAAATCCTAATCTATAGTCTTCAGAATCTTCATATGATTTCTCATTTGGTTTTGAAGAAAACGTCCTTTGTTCTTCTTCAGTAAGGAATGTGTTATCCTCATCATCTGAACCTATGACATTTACATGGTCTTCTTCCAACTGCTCAGGCTCTCTTTCTTCTTCATCTACATAATTGTCTTGGAAAGGGTGTCTGATTTGTTGGTCACTCTCTCTTTGTTTGATTTAAGGTTGATTCTCCTGAAGTTCTGATTTTGATTCTGGGATTGGTTTCTATTTTGAGGAGGTGTTAGGTTTTCTCTAGATTGAGCTCTTTCATATATGCTCATCCTCTTCATCATCTCCTCCATCATCCTTTCCATTTTTGAGTCATATGTGGAAGGTGCAACTTCATCCCTAAATGATACCATCTTCTCAGTCTTCATTCTAGCTCTCCTCTCGATCATATTTGCTTCTACACTGAGAGCTCCCTTCTGCATGTCTTCCAAAGTTAAGGGGCCCCTTTCTCTTAGCTGATAGGCCATTTTGGGATCAAATCCTTCAGGGAATTTGGCCAAAGCTGAGCCTTGTGGAGGTTTCAAATCTGGGGGTAGTGCGTTATAAACACTATTAAATCTAGTGCAATAATTTTGAACACTTTCCCCAGTGTTTCTCTTGAGGTTGTTGTAATCTGAAAGTATTTGGAGAGGGTTATTCCTAACTTCCCATTTTTTTATGAATGTTTGAAGTAAAGAAGGGAGATCATTTATACTATTAGGAGTTAAGTTCTTGAACCATTTTCTTGCTTCTCCCCCGAAACTTTGAGCAAACAATATGAGTTTAATGGTTTCATCATCTATCTCATTTCTATCAAAATAGTCATTCATCTTGTCCACATGTAGTTGAGCAGTAATAGAACCACTAACATCATATAATGGAATCTTGGACTGATATTCCTATGGCAGATTTACTAAAGGTAAAGGAAGGACCAGAGAAGAATACCATCCTGCCATGATAGGAGGTTGTGGAAAAAATGGGGGGTTTACAAGTGGAGGGTTTATGTAAGGAGGGGGAGGATGGAATGGAGTAGTTTGAACAGTGGTTGTATGGATAACAAAAGTACTTGGACCAGCAAGAGACTGTTGAACAAATCTAGGATGAGAAAAACCAAAGTTATGAATGAAATGCAGATGAGGTGGGGTGGTTTCTCTGTTATCAGTATGTTCACCACTATGTTGGGGTGAGTGTGGAGGCTCAAAGTCTATCTGATCTATATAACTACGTGACTTAGTTCTTGATGGGTTTTTTATGAGTGGTAAGTCAACTTGCGTATCTTGCAGAGCTGAGAGATTTTCAGGAACAGAATTAGCTCTATGAATTGGTCTGACAATAGTTGAAGTCTTGGATTTAGGAGATTTCCTAAGGATACTTACTGGTTTATCAATTGTCTCAAGAGGATTTGGGTCAGCGTGTGATCTGGTATAGGTCCTTTGTGGAGCCAGATCTCTTTATTCTCACAAGGTATAACTAGTCCTTAAAAACTGTTTTGGACTGATTTGACACAGTCCTAGAACAACCTATGGCACTAGTGGGATGAGGAAGGCTTACTAGAGGCTAGTGGAGTCACCAGGTGGAAATTTTTGGCTTTTTTAAAGGTAAAATGTTTTATGGTCCACCAAAAAATTCTTGATAAAAGATCAATCTAGGGATTACTTTTGGGTTTTCAGTTTCTTTATGTAGCCTTAAGGTAAATGAGTATTCCCTAACTAAGTCATTATCTTGCTAGGATGATGAAGTAATTAGTTTCTATTCTGCTATGGGTTGGTTTTCAAGTCAAACTAGGGATGTATATGAGTCTATAAGGGCTTGCTAGGAAACTATGAACTCAGAAGTCCCACCGTGATCGCCACTACGTTAGCTCCCCGTAATTTTCTAGATTGATTTAAATACAAATTGACAAGGGTAACATCAAACCAAGCTTTAGAGCTCTAGGATCTAGCCCTCATAGTCTCAGAGAGGGATCTCTCAATATGTTTGTAAGGATATAGCTTGATGCTTTTAAGAGGTTGATTTTAGGCTAGATGTTAAGTGCAAGGTATTTGATTTGTTTTTGGTTGGGTACGATACTTTGATAGATTTTAGGTAGGAAACATGGAAGACTGTTAAGTCATTGGGAAATGGAGTCTAACAAGGTCTAGATAAGTTCATCAATGGTGTTAAGAGTATTTGAAGGGCACGTTTACTTGGTTGGTGTATCTTTTAAGGTTATGAAGGTTTTATGAAATGGACATTAAAGATTGAGAACAAGAAACTAATAAAGGCCTGGAACAAAATCCTTTATATACTTGTAAACTGAGGGAGTTAGAAAATTGATAAGAACAGCAAGAGAATCAAAGGCATAAGAAGAACCTAATCCATTTGATTTCAGACTAAAAATAGATAATTAACCAAGACAAATATTCAGATAAAAAATATATAAAGGTAAGAAACTTATCCAACTTTTAGAGCTTTTATCATCTAGAGCAGAAAAACATTTAAGATACACAAGTAACTATAACCATAGAAGGAGAGAAAACTCTAACATCCAAAGTTACAGCTATAAGGTTTCCTTAAAACAAATTCAGCTAAGTAAAGGCAAAGAGCATGATTTTAAACAGACTTCTTTGACCAACCAAGATGGGTCCGCTTCCAAGATGGGTCCGCTCTACTTGGGATGCAATAGGTTCTCTTGCAGGTGACCCTGCCGATCGACGACGTACATGTTCTCAGTTCGAAAGAGCCTCTTCCTTATTGGCTCAAGTTCCATAAAAACTTGATCCAAAAACCTTTGAAGAAGCCTCCGGTCATCCAGATTGGGATGCAGCTATGAATGAAGAGTATCGTTCCTTATTGGAAAACAATACTTGGGATCTTGTTCCCCTTCCAAAAGGAAGAAATCTTGTCAGATGCAGATGGGTTTACAAAACAAAGTTTGGACCAGATGGAAAGTGGATAGACATAAAGCACGTCTTGTCACTAAAGGTTTTTCACAAGTTGAAGGCATTGAATATACTGAAACCTTCTCCCCTGTTGCCAAAATGAATTCTATCTACCTTGTTCTTTCCCTTGCTGCCTCCTTTAAATGGGAAGTCCATCAGATGGATGTTAAATCCACCTTCTTACATGGAGATTTGCATGAAGAAATCCACATGGAACAACCCCATGGCTTTATCCAAAAATACTCCAGCCTTGTTTGTTGCCTTAGGAAGTATCTCTATGGGCTCAAACAAGCTTCTCGGGCTTGGTATGCCAAAATGGATAGATTTCTCTTAGACAATGGCTTTTCTAGGTGTCATTCTGACAACACTGTGTACACCAAGAAAGTGGGTAATTCCTTCACCATCATTGTTCTTTATGTTGATGATCTTATCCTTACTGGTAGTGATCCAAACCATATAGACCATGTGAAGCCTAGCCTCAAAAAGAAGTTTGAAATGATAGAGTTAGGACACCTGCATTATTTCCTTGGTCTTCAATTCTTGCAATCCAAGGAAGGCATTACCCTCTCTCAGTCCAAGTATGCCTGTGATATTCTACACCACTTTCACATGGAAGACTGTAAGCCTGCCCCTTCTCCCTTTCATTATGGAGTTAAAATTTCAGTCAACTGTACTACCCCTAAAGTTGATGCTACCTTATACCGTCAACTTGTTGGTAAAATTTTGTATCTAACCCATACCCGTCCTGACCTTTCCTTTGTCGTTGGTCTTGTCGCTCGGTTTATGCACCAACCTCATGAAAGTCACTAGAAAGGAGCTAAAATAATACTTCGATATATTCGAGGTACAGTTTAGTTCGGGATTCATTATAGTGCAGGAGCATCTCCCTTGTTGATTGGTTTCACTGATTTTGATTGGGCTAGTGACCCTGATGATCGGAAGTCCACTACAAGATATGTATTCACTCTTGGTTTAGGACCTATTACTTGGTCTTGTAATAAAAAAAGTGCCATCTCCCTTTATTGAACAGAAGCAGAGTATCGTGTTGCAGTTGAAGCCAGCAAGGAATCCATGTGGCTTCGTTAGATACTATCTGAATTTGGTCTTCATCAGCAGCATCCAACTACACTTTGGTGTGATAATCAGAGTGCCATTCAGCTATTTAAAGATATAGTTTAGCATCAACGTACAAAACACATTGAAATCCACATACACTTCATCAGAAAGCTCATTCATGATCGTGTTCTTGAAGTGAAGTATTGTCTGACCAATAATCAAGTAGCCGATATCTTTACGAAGGCTCTCACAGAAGCGAAGTTTACCAAACTTCGATCCATGCTTGGAGTTCAAGAAAGTTGTCATTAAGGGGGGATAGGCTCTAATGCCTCCTTCCTTCTCTTATTGTGGCACTTTTGTAAATCCTTCAATCCTATCCCAATTTTTTCTTAAGGGGGGATGTTAGGATATTTCGACACAGGAAATAGGCTCCTTTTGTGTCACCTTTGTAAATCCTTCAATCCTATCCCAAGTTGTTCTTAAGGGAGGATGTTAGGATATTTCGACACATAGGAAATATTTAAGAATAACTTATTCTAGTGTAGAGTTAGGTAAAGTGTGTTTCTTTACCATGTACATTTGTAACTTATAATCAGACGGTCACGATTTGTAGTGATCCGATGGTTATCTCACACCTCGGTATTAACAACACTTGATCTGTGGCTTAACACCCGATTGGTCCATGATCTCTATTTAAAGAGCATGGAGGGTCATTTGTCCGGTAACCGTTTATGAGAGAAACATATGTAACTTTTATTTTTATATTAATAATTCCCTCAAGTGGCTGCGTTGGCTCAGGGCGTGGACTGTTTCCCTCTTTGAGGGTTTTAACCACGTGATTATACTGGTGTACTGATTTGTGATCTGTTTGTGAGCGGTGACCTTTGGTTCTGGATCTACGGAACTTACCGTTTGGTTCTGGATCTGTGATAATAAGAGCTTGATGATATATGCTATACTTTGATGCAGCTGTATGTGTTTGTATCCTAGCTGAAATATTTGTCAAGCTCTTCAGCAGAAAGAATGGTAGGTTGAGGGTCTTCATACCTACAATATGAACAAAAATATCATATGATAAAGAAAAACAACAATATACCTCCTCTCATAGGTAAGGTAAATTTTGATGAGCTTGATAGTCTCAGCCCATTCATTCTTGAGGTAACTGCTGGGAATTCCTTTAGCCTAGTTAGGGTCTCTGTGTCCATCTTTGATGAAACTGTTGAGGTCTCCTCTAGTGATGACTTGGCCTTTAAACCATTTTTCTCCTTCCTGCATAAGGTTGAAAGCTTTAGAAATAGACTCTGCTGATACCTGCAATTTGAGGCCATATACATTTGCTTCTTGCCCATTAAAAGAGAGCGAAAATTACTTAGATACTTCTAAATGAGAGCTTCCTAGTCTTGAACACAATGGATACCACCCTGCGTGAACTAAGAACCTTCTCACATTCGATTTAGCATCAGCTATATCAGCTCCTTGGGGTTCAATGCATGTTAGTTTTCCTCCTTTCTTAGTCATCTTCAGTAATAAATAAGGTTGTATGTTGAAATATGATAGGTGCCAAGATTAGGGGAGCTCACCTAACAGGTGTTGCATTGTCTTCAATGAAATCTGGGTCTCCTTCCTCAAGCTACTCACTGGAGCTTCTCATTCACCAAAGTTAAACTCGAAATTAATGGTTTTCCCTTTCTTTTAGTGGTTTAAAAATATATGTTGGTTCACCTTTCCATGCATGAGATTTTTCATTATGGGAAATATATTTAACTGTAGCATACACCTTGTGGTAGTCATGATTAACTTCAATTGGTTGCAGTATTTCAGATTGTATGCTATAGGTGGCTGGAGCTGAAAAAAGCTGGAGATGGCAGTTACCTCCATCATATCCTTATTACAGACCTAAAATTTCGGCAACGTTCATGCGCAGTCAAACCAAACGGTCATCACATTAAAAATGCAGATCCAAGATTTACCTTGACACTTAAAACGTACCTCGACATATGGATATAACAACTCAACTAACAAACATGAAAAACAAATGGTTGGATTTTCTTAACTGCGGATTAACACATAGCTTGCTCCACGTATAACCATGACTCAACTTAACATCACTCAAAGTAAAAATTTCCTATAACGTGACCTAACTCATGATAAAATTTTAAAACGTAGTTGATAACGGAAACACGTGGCTTAACACAAAAGCATATGCGCTTTTTTATTTTTTAAAAAACAGGGCAGGTTACTGGAATTTCCAGTAGCATCAAGTAAAAGAAAAACAAATATAAAACATTATTAAAATAGACTGTTCGACAGGGCTAAAACAAACGCTACCAGAATTTTCGGTAGTGTTCTAAATTTTATCCTAAAAACAAAAAAATTAAAATATACTCATGAATTAGCATAGAACTGTGCTAACACCAACCACCAAACAAATATATATATATATATATATATTACGGGGGGCGAACCATCATTGGCGGACCTGTCACACCCTTCAACACACCACATATATTAATATATATACTGATGGCAGGCGGTCAAAACCCGCAACCCGTCACGTTGTCTCGACACACCATATAATCCGGGGCCGATGGGACTTGAACCCGCACTGGCGAGTGGTCGGACCGCCCCATGCGACAACCCCATAATATGCCATACAACCAAACTCCAACGCATCGTTTCACAAACCATCGAAGAATTTAAAAAAAAATGAAGACATTGTTATGCAATGTGGCCGCAGGTGGGGTTTGACCCCATGCCTCATGCACCTAACTTGGCCACACCACCAACGACCCAAGTGGCCAATGTTGAACTCTTGGCCCACAATAAAACAATTAAACCCGAATCACTTTCCTAATGAGGGAGACGACCACCGAGTGGAGGAGCCACATGGTGGGCCTAGGTGCAAGGATAGTTACTGATACGAATATATTCTGGGGGAATATTCTAAGGAATATTCTTTCATGTAGAATCATTAAGGAATCTAAAAGATTCCCTTGGAGGCTAATTTTGACAGAGGGAGAATGTGGCCAACTTTATAGTCATTTTTCACAGAATTTCGTAAGGAGCACAGTGGTGTGCTTAGATCTTCATTCGAGTAGCATATTTTTTGGCCATCCTCAGGAAGGAATCTTTGGGGGAATCTTTGAGATTCTCGAGGGTCCAGAAATTGACAGTGTCAGAATTTGAAAAAATTATAGTTGTTTTTATACGATTTCACGACACGAATTCAACAGTGTAGTCCATTTTTTCAGCATAGCTTTGCATTTTCTAGACATCCCCGAAAGAGGTATATGATGTAGTCATGCCATATCTTTCTTCTGATTTGTTGAGATGATGTTTTTTTTGTTGAGATCCATGATTACCATTATGTTGAGGGATACTTGTTTGCCACATCATGTGATATTTTGTAGCTTGTCATGATGAAGGAGGACCCATTTGAGTGAGAGTTCCTATAGGGATAACATATCATGGAGAGAAATGCTACTCTGGTTAAGGGTATTTAACCATGTGATTAAAAAGTATATACCATGTACATCATCATCATTTGCAACATTTAATGAAGTGGCCTCCCCACTCTTAACACCGTGCTTGGAGATGTAACCTACACTAGGTGAACTTCGTTATCAATGTGTTTGTGTTATTTGATTTGATGGCTATCATTATGTTTCATCTTCTTTACAGTATGCACATGTGGATTTTCATTCTCTTTCATATGCAATTCTTCTAACATCATAGAAGTAAAAGGTCTTGGTTAATTCCGCTAGCTGAAGAGATCTGGATCAAGTTTGGTATCGGAGCACTCTTCTCGATGATGTGAATTGTGAGTGTGAATGATAATCAGAGATTAAACGTGCAATGGACAACAAAAAATATCTCTACGAGGACCTCCTCTGGATGGCACACATGGTGGAAATAATGTATGCGGATTATGAAGAGAAAATGACAAGAGAGTAACATGAGAAAGAAAGAGTAGAGGAAAATACTCCATCTCCATCTTCCAATGACCATTCATCTTCTTCATCGTATTCTCATGATTCAGATGAGGAGAACAATCAGAGGCTTCAAGCAGAGAATGTTGAATTGAGGACACTTCTACGAGAAGAGAAAGAGGAGAAGCAGATATTGTAACTTCAGTTATGAGCCACGGAAGAGGCCTTAGAAAATTTGAAGTGCAATGAAGGTTTAGTAAAGACATCATCACCTGCTTTAGAACTGACAACTGAGGTAAACAATTTTGATCATTCTTCAGTTTCATTTTCACATAACACTATTTCTATTGGAAGCCTGGAGGTGCCCATTTCAGGAACCAACCTGTGACTCCTTACCAAGATGGGATACACTGAAGGGGAATTCTCAAAGGTATTAGAGGCTTCTAAGACATTATCATAGCCATCAGAGAAATATGATGATTGGAACACATCACAATTCTCCCATGACAATGAAAATTGGAGAGGAAGAACTAAGGCAAGCTCTCATCACTAGGGTTGCACCAGAGACAATCAAGAGAGGTATAAACAGTCTCAGTATTCTACAATTCATTTTGATTACAAAACATGTTATTAGAGAACATAAATCATGGCATTAGAAAACCTTGGTTTTTTTGTGGTTTATAACCATGTGATTTCTTGAAGTCTTGGAAGAAATGGAAGCAAGAAGAAGAGAGATGATGAAGCCATTCTCCACATCGGGGAAAATAGCGAGGTTGTGTTGGGTGTAGACTTGATTTTCATCCCCAGTTAGATATTTGTTTTAATGAGTTTATACCCAGAAGTGTCCCCCTCAACGCGGTGGGGGGGGGGACTTGTCTGACAGAATCTTTGATCCCCCTCACATTTGGGGGTCCGGAGCTCGTGGTTCCCAGTGAGAAGTTTAGAGCAACACAGAAGCTAAAAATAGATATAAAATTACTTGCTGTAATGTTTTAATTTAATTAATGCGGAAGCGTTCATTGGTAAGGTGATGATGGTAGAGATTATGTTTAATGGTGGAGTTTTTCCTAAGCAGCCCCTTGTTTTCTGTCTGAAGGTATTGTATTATGCTGTGTATTGTATGTGTATTGTGAGAGAAAGCAGAGAGAAATTTGTGGGGGAGAGGTAGATGATATTATAGCGATGTTGTAGGTTATGTCTCTTCATCTTCTTTGGATAATATAAAAAGGAAGGACTAATTTGTTTATGGTTGGACCTAGCTGATTGGGTGAACAATGGGCGTATCTTGTTAACTCTCTTTTTGTTTCTCTGCTACCTGTGTTGTGTTGTATATTTTTATGTGTTCCATTTCTTTGTAATATATAATTTTCTAACAAATGATATCAGATTCGAAGGTCCATTTGGCTAATAAACTCGCAAGAAAGAAGGGTTCCTGGTTCGAGTGGGAACAAAGGCAGAAGATGGTAGGTTTAGGGTTGAGAAATTTAACGGCCAAAACTACCCGATGTGGAAGATGGTATGGAATATTCACATTTTAAAGATATGTACCCATCAATAATTAAAAATAAGTCATTACGAGTATGATAGATGCACGGTAGATTCTCAGATAGAAAGAGTACTTCTGAAATAATATGACTGCTCGTGTAATGATAGCATTCCAATATTTTGAAGGAAACGACAATAGAGATTTTAATAACGGAATTGGCCCGAATATATGAAAAAATCTCGGCCTCAAATAAGGTATTTATTATGAAACATTTATTTAATATGAAGATGTCGGAAGGTGGATCTGTTGCAGACCATTTAAATGAATTTAATATAGTTACCAGTCAGTTAAGTTCTGTAGGGGTAAACTTTGATGATGAAGTTAGAGCTCTGTTATTCTTGTGCTCATTTCCAGAGAGCTGGAATGGTTTAGTAATGGCCATTAGTAACTCTATCTCTAGATCTAGTACTTTAAAGTTTGATGATGTTGTTGGTGCTATCCTTAGCGAGGAAATGCGACGGAAAAGCTCCGGTGAGACATCAGGTAATGCTTTGAGTGCAGAGTCTAGGGGAAGAAGAATGGAAAGAGGAAAGAGCTCGGGATATCGCAGTAAATAAGGGAAAGGAAGATCCAAGTCCAGATCAGGAATATTGTGTTGGAATTGCGGAAAGAAAGGACAACTAAAGAAAGACTGTAGATCTCGGAAGGGAAAAAGGACACGACAACAAGAAAAACACCACAGTTGCAAATGTGATAGATATGTTAATATGCTGATTCTTTCTTAGAAATGTTACCTATCTAGTAAGATTTAGGCCTCTAGTCTCATGCCACACCTGATAAGAAATATTTTTATGACTATGTTCAAGGAGATTTTGGACAAGTTCGTTTGGGTGATGATAAACCCTGTAAAATTGTTGGAATGGGTAAAGTTCTTGTAAAACAACAGAATGGAAACCAATGGCTACTAAAAGAGGTAAGGCATGTTCCAGATCTGAAGAAAAATCTGATTTCAACAGGGCAGTTAGGCGGTGAAGGTTGTGTGACAACTTTCACAGATAAAACTTGGAAGGTCACCAAAGGAGCCCTGGTAATAGCAAAAGGCGAAAAGGCTGGTACATTGTATTTATGCAATTTTGTATTTATAACTCATAGCTGCTGAATTTTAAAAAAAGAAGATGGAGCATTATTGCATCATAGGCTCGGACAAATGAGTGAGAAGGGAATGAAGATTCTTCACTCAAGAAATTTGTTGCCAGGTTTGAAGAATGTTGATTTGGATTTCTGTGAGAATTGCATTTATGGAAAACAAAAGAGAGTCAAATTTCTTAGAGTTGGGAAAGAAAAGAAAAGAGAAAAATTGGAGCTTGTGCATACAGATGTATGGGGACCTGCTCAGGTATCATCTCTCGGTGGCTCTCGTTATTATGTTACTTTTATTGATGATGCAACTAGAAAAACTTGGATTTATTGTATTCAGAATAAATCCAATGTATTTGATACTTTCAAGAAATGGAAATCTTTGTTGAGATTGAGACAGGAAAGAAGTTGAAGTGTCTCAGATCAGACAATGGAGATGAATATTGCAGTAAAGAGTTTGATAGGTACTGTTCAGAGCATGGAATTCACAGAGAGAAGACAGTTCCAAGAACACCACAAGAAAATGATGTGTCAGAAAGGATGAACAGAACAATCATGGAGTGTGCTAGGTGCATGAGATTTCATGCGGGATTGCCTTTACAATTTTGGGTAGATGCTGTAGATACTGTTGTTTATCTAATAAACAAAGGGCCTTCAAGTTTCTTGGATGGTGGTATTCCAGAGGAAGCATGGATAGGTAAAAAGGTAAACTACTCTTTTCTAAAGCTCTTAGAAAATGTAGAGGGACAATATAAGGCATGTGAGGGAGGTACCCAAAGGAATAATATGATGTATTAATATAAGAATGATAAATAAATGAGCCATAGTTAATAAATAAAGTGGTTAACCCACATTATGTAAGGGACCACATGTAGCAAGGGAATAAAGTGATAAGCCCATTGTATTGGATGTATGGTATTGAGAGACCCATGGTATTGCATGTATGAAACCTATATAGAGGTTAGAGACTCTCCATTGAGAGATGTCAAGAATTATTGTATGGGCAAGCATATGGCTTGTGGAGTGATCTCCTTCCTTAAGGAGTGAATGTATGGTGTTGCCCTACCTTAAGGGTTTTGATATTAATGAAGATCTGAAGTTTTATCTTCTATGGTGTTATTTCTTGGGAATATTTTCCATTTCTATACATTTTCTTATCAGATCTACTACAAGTGGTATCGGAGCACTTTCTTGGACAGAGTTTGGAGATTTTTTTTTTCATTTTTTTGCGGGAAATTTTTGGGCGGCGAGTTTGTAGAGCAGATCTGGAAAATTGGTGAAATTTTTTTTAGAAATAAATATCAGATCTGGATTCCTTGCGGAAAAATACCTAATTTCAAAAAAAAATTAGTCGAATCAGAGTCTGGATGAGGGAGTTATCACTGATTTAAAATCAGCCATTTTTTCAGAAATTTTGTGACGCCGGGACAGTTGCAGCGCAAATCTGTGTTTCCAGAGTGCCTAGATCAATATTTCACCCATGTGGTTAGATGCATAATGGCTATTCCATTTTCGAAAATAGGTTATATTATGGATTCTGAGTTATATTGACCGAGTAATGTCCATTTTAAATTCTTGCCAAAGAAATTTTTGGGCAGCGATTTTGTAGAGCAGATCTGGAAAATTTGGTGAAAATTTTTCAGAAATAAATATCAGATCTGGATTCCTTACGGAAAAATACCCAATTTCAAAAAACAAATCAGTTGAATCGAAGTCCGGATGAGGGAGTTATCACTGATTTAAAATCAGGCATTTTTTCAGAAATTTTGTGACGTCAGGGCAGTTGCAGTGCAAATCTGTGTTTCCAGAGTGCCTAGATCGAGATTTCAGTCATATGGTTAGATGAAGAATGGCTATTCCATTTTCAAAAACAGGTTATATTAAGGATTCTGAGTTATATTGACCGAGTAATGTCCATTTTAAATTTTTGCCAAAGTAAGTGATTTTCTTCAAAACCCTTACTTTATTTTATGGATTCTCGCAAGATGAAGTTTACAAGAAAAGATGATGGCCCTACTATTGAAGATTTTTTACAACATCTCAAGGCTCAATATGCAAGTTTTTGGATATGCTCCATAGGGCTTCATATGAAAGATGAGGCAAATAAATGGTGGACCTCACTTGACAGCTCAGTGAGGAAACTTCCCGAGAAAAAACTTGAAAAAGTCCTCTTGGACAAGTGGTCTCAAGCCGGAAAGAAGGATAGCAAGAGCCATAAAGACTTATTTTCTACTAATATTTCCATATTATAGATTCATGGAAGTATTCAGAAAGATAACATCGTTGTGTCTATCATTCCTAGTTGCAAGCATAATTGTATCAATGTGAATTTGGCTAAAAAATTGCAAGTTCCAGCAAAGCATATTGAAAACACACAGGTTGATAATGAAGATGTTCAAATTTATAAAGATTTGAAGATTTCTATGGATAAGTATGTGTTGCATTATGATTTTTATGCTTCAGATATGGCTGTTGTGGATGTTGTTTTGGGACATCCTTGGATGGAATCCGTTGGTACTGTCAATTTTAATGTGCAAAAGAAATTCATGAAGCTCTGGTATAAAAAGAAGAAAATTACATTGCACGATATTTGCATTAGGAACCATGCAGAGACCGAGGAGGAAGAAGCAAAAATATCTAACGACGTAGACACATCAGATGATGAGCCTTTGATGGTAGACAGCCAAACACAGACATCAAAGCAAGTACCAATAAAGGAACCAGACACCACTCCATCACCAATCATGGAGGAATTAAGGAAAGATATTACATCAGTTAAAGCTTCAACAGATCACCACCCGCATCACCCAGTAAGACAACAACCAGCAAGGTGGCAACTAATTAGCAACAAGGATAACAACCCCTAGACGACACATCGAGAGGTGCGACGATCCACTAACAACACATCAACAATGAAGAACCACCAGAACCCGCTTCCATCTCAAGCGAGCAAGGCACCGACTAGATCAAGTGTTCACCTTTCCCTTGGATGGCTAGATGCACATGAATGGTACTAGTGGAATACTCTTTTGAGTAGATCTTATTATTTGTGTTCTTCTCATGTTTCGGGGACGAAACATGTTTAAGGGGGGTGTAATGTAGTGTACCTAGAGGGGATAATATAGGGTATAGAGGGAGGTACCCAAGGGAATAATATGATGTAATAATATAAGAATGATAAATAAATGGGCCATAGTTAATAAATAAAGTAGTTAACCCACATTATGTAAGGGACCACATGTAGCTAGGGAATAAAGTGATAAGTCCATTGTATTGGATGTATGGTATTGAGAGACCCATGGTAACTACCCATAGTATTGCATGTATGAAACCTATATAGAGGTTAGAGACTCTCCATTGAGAGATGTCAAGGATTATTGTATGGGCAAGCATATGGCTTGTGGAGTGATCTCCTTCCTTAAGGAGTGAATGTATGGTGTTGCCCTACCTTAAGGGTTTTGATATTAATGAAGATCCTAAGTATCTCAATGTTATTTGGGCACATTTTTCCATTTCTATACATTTCCTCTTGTCAGATTCATTATGTCCTTTAGTTGTGTTATCTTGTCCATATTAATAAAGAAAATAGAATAAAGCTTGAGGCAAAATCAAAGAAATGTACCTTTATTGGATATGGTGTTAATGATTTTGGTTATCGCTTATATGATTATGAAAATCACAAAATCATTAGGAGCAGAGATGTAATATTCAATAAAAAGGTGTTGTATAAGAATCAGTTGTAGGAAAAGAAACATGTAGGAAATAAATAATACAATAGCTTTTTGATGAGATTACAGAAAGAGAAAGGTTCCAAAATAATATTAATCAACAAATCCACAACAACAAAAACCACCACTTACAACAACAAGCTCCAAACACCCTAAAGTGGTGTCAAGATCTACCAGATAAGACCGGTCCCCTCGAACCATACTCTTCATCGTTATTATTTATTGGTTATTTGAATTTGAAAGCTCAGTCGTTATGAAGAAGAAGTTGAGACAAACCAGGGAAGAAGTGGGAGATAGCCATGGATGAAGAGATGGACTCCTTGATGCATAACCAGACTTGGGACTTAGTCAGGTTGCCTGCAGGTAAAACTACATTGCAGAATAAATGGGTTTACAGGCTTAAGGAAGAAGATGGAGGAAAACAGAGGTACAAAGCTAGACTTGTGGTGAAGGGGTTTGCACAAAAGAAAGGTATTGATTTTGATGAAATATTTTCTCCTGTTGTTAAGATGAATTCAATAAGAACTATCTTAAGTCTTGTAGCAGCGGAAGATTTACATCTTGAACAGTTAGATGTAAAGACAACATTTCTCCATGGAGATTTGGAGGAAGAGATATACATGCAGCAACCAGAAGGATATGAGGTAAAAGGGAAAGAAAAATTGGTGTGCAGGTTAAAGAAGAGTTTGTATGGCTTAAAACAGGCTCCAAGGCAGTGGTATCTAAAATTTGACAAGTTTATGTCTGAACAAGGTTATACTAGATGTCACTCTGATCATTGTGTTTATCTAAAAAGGCAAAATGATGGCATCTATATTATATTGTTATTGTATGTAGATGACATGCTTGTTGCAGGGTCTAACATGCAGGAAATAAATGTGCTCAAAATAAAATTGGAAAACATTAGGGGAATTTGATATTCCAAATGTGGGCCTACAATATAGTAATAATAAAATAATAGCTAAACCAATAAAATAATATTTATGAATTTGCAATTCACTTTTTGCACCACAATCCATATAACCATAGTTAAATTCAATTCAAAAGTTGTACCAAAATAAAATTAATAAAAAAAATTGTATTGATGTGACTATAAATAAGAATGGGTTTTTCAAGAAAAAAGTCATTATCATTGAACAACTAATGCATTTGTCCTTTGTACTTAAATAACTTAAAATAAAATATAAATATAAATTTATAAATTCATAATTATATTATATGTTATTAATTAAAATTTATATTATTTAAATTGTATAATAACATGTAATTAATATACTATATAAAAATAATATAATATAATAAATGTATAGGGATATGTATTGTTTCTTTCAAGAAATATGAAATGACAATAATATATTTTTATTCAAAAAGTGTGAAATGACATTTATTATGAGTACTTTACTTTGACTTTAAAAGTACTTAGAGCACTACCATGGTTAACCATGAGTTTTTATCCACCATTGACAATGTGACAAGTAAGTACCTTTAACTCAATCAATGCCACCTCAACCATTAGGGATGATGTCATCCCCTAAAATGTGATTGGTTCTCTTGGGCGAATTCTTGACGGTACATTTCAGGAGGCCCATTTTAGACCTCAAAATTCCCTAATGAATTCATTTGCAATGAACGATTTGGGAGCTGCAAAACAAATCCTTGGTATTGAGAATAACTAGAGACATGAAAAATCACAAATTAACATTGTCTCAAAATGAGTGCATACAAAAGGTGCTGGAAATATTTAATATGAAAAATGAAAAACCAGTTAGTACACCTTTGGCTAGCCATTTCAAAATTAGTAAGGAGATGTGCCCCAAGACCTAAGGAGAAATGGATTATATGTCTAAAGTTCCATATGCATTAGCAATTGGAAGCTTAATGTATGCAATGGTTTGCACAAGCCCTAATATTGCACATGCAATGGGAGTTGTAAGGAGGTATATGGACAATCTAGGAAAAGAACATTGGACGGCAGTGAAATTGATTCTTAGATATTTGAGAGGTACCACAAATCAAACGTTATGATTTGGTGGTTAAAAAATTGCTCTACAAGGATATGTTGATGCAGATATGACACGTGATAGAGATGACAGGAGGAGCACTACAGGGTATGTATTCACTGTAGGTGGAACAACTGTCAGTTGGGTTTCAAAAATGAAAAGTGTTGTTGAACTTTCAACAATAGAAGTAGAGTATGCTGCTGCTATAAAGGATATTAAAGAAATGATTTGGTTACAAAGGTTTATGGATGAATTGGGTAAGAAGCAACAAATGGGAAGGTTATACAGTGACAGGCATAGTGCCATTTATCTTGAAAAAACTCAACATTTCATTCCAGGAATAAACACATACAACTCAAGTACCATTTCATACGATCATTGTTGGAAGATGGACTGTTGAAGTTGGAAAAGATACACACTAGCCATAATCCTGCAGATATGTTAACAAAAGTTGTAACCAGGGAGAAGTTGAGATTCTGCTCAGTTTCAATTAGTCTTCAAGTATGATGATGAAGATGAGAAATACCAGGTCCAAAGTGGAGTCATTGTCCAACAAATGAAGTAGCGGTGGAGTTGCTACAATCAGTCTCCAAGTGAGAGATTGTTGGGTGTGGAGCTTGCTTTTCATCCTGATTCAGAGGTCTTTGTTTTAGCCAGATGTAGACCCCAGGAATATTTTACACTCTTCCATTTGGGGGGGACTTGTCCCCCCTGCGGGGGTCCAAGGGGGCCGATCCCCCCTGGATGGGTGGTTTGGGGGCCAGTGGTCCCCCGGTGGAGGTCTCGGGGGCAGCGCCCATGAAACTAAAAACAAATGTAAAATTTACTTATAAAATATTGTAATTTTGTAGTCAATATGGGCCGTTCATTAGTCAAATGATATGACGATAGAAGTTATGTTAATGTAGGGGATTTTTCCCTAGAAGGCAACCCATCATTTTGTATGAGGGTATTGTATTGTGGTTGTGTATTGTATGTCTATTATGATCAAGAAACAGAAAGGGGGACTGTGAGAGAGAGTAGAGGATATTGCAACGGATATGCTGTAGGTTGTGTCTCTTCATCTTGTTGGATAATATAAAGGAAGGATTGGCTGTTCGGGGTGGATGTAGCCCAAATTGGGTGAACCACGTATATCTATGTCTCTCTTGTTTTATATGTTTTCTTTTTTTGTGTTTCCGCATATTTTATGTGTTACATTGCTCTGTCATATATATATTTTCTAACAAGTTAAGTAATTATAGAGGAAGAATAATTTTTGCAATCATTGCAACATCGCTGGACATCAAAGAGCTATGTGTTGGAGGCTCCACGTAGAGTAACGTCTCAAGTACAAAGCGCCTGTGCAGAAACCAATTGGTGAAGATGTTCAACAAACAAATCTGCCACAATATTGGTGGTTTACTTTGTTGAGTAATAGATGGTTTTACTAGATCTAGTAGCTTGTCATAGCCACATTTTGTAAATCATATGTTGCAATGTAAAAGTCTTGATGTGTTTTCCATCACTTATTAACGAAATGATGATGTTTTGGAATTTTATTGATAGCTGGGGTATTAGTTTCTATTCTGATGTAAACTTGACCAAAAAGTGTGTCTTATAAACTCTTACTAATTATGGGGGATGCTTGGGTCATGATTGGTCATGTCATTGAACATGTAATTTGCAAATATTATACTACAAGTTTGAAGAGGGTGCATGTGTTGGTTCATCTCTTATGGCTCCGAAGAACAAGGGTGAAGGAGAAGGAAGGGTGACTTGTCAAGACACTTGTGGTGTGCAGACAATGTAACACATTAGTTGCAAATTATGTTCATGATTTTGGAGGACCAAAAGCTTCTGAGTGGGGAGGAATGATCCAGGTGTCTCCAGACACACTAAGAATTCAATAGTGGCTATTGATAAGCTCAAAAATAAAATTTCTCAAATTTCTCCCAAACCAGGACCAGATCGTAATGTTCGTCACCATGATTCCATGTTCGTATGGTTAATTTATGGCTGGTCAAAGTTTTGTCAAACTTGGCCAAGTGGTAGGGTTAATGAGGCAACAAATTGGAAGTGTCCTGGCGCACAAAACCTGGCCACCAGAATGGACGAATTTGTTGCCTACTTAATTTTCCCAGTGAACCTTAAAAAACGGTCGAAAATTTTTGGCTATTAGTTTTTAATAAAAAAAAAAGTTATAAATTGGGGTGGCAGGGTGCTACCCTCGCCACCAATCATATTAAAATTAACAAAGGTTGGCATGTGGCCAAACCCCACCAACCACCAAACAAATATATATATATATATATATATAACTGGGGGTGGGCCACTATAGGCGGACCCACCGCCCCCTTTAACACATCACATATATTAATATATACGGGTGGCAGGTAGTCAAACTTCGCCACTCATCACATTGTAACCCGTGCCGATCGGTGGCCGATTCGCCCCATGCGATGACCCCACGATGGGCCATACAACCAAACTCCAATGCGTTGTTTCACAAATCATCGAAAATGTAAAAAAATAATAAAAGTGTTGTTATGCAATGTGGTCGCGGGTTGGGTTTGACCCTGGGTTTTACGAACCCACTTGGCCATGCCACCAATGACCCAAGTGGCCAACATTGAACTCTACGCCCATAGTAAAATACTTAAACTTGATTCATTTTCCCAACGAGGGAGTGGAGCGCCGAGTGGAGGAGCGATACGGTGGGCCCATGTGTAGGAAAAATTATCGAGATGTGTAAATTCTACGGGAATATTCCCTGAAATATCCTAAAGGATATTATTTCATGCATAATCATTAAGGAATCTAAAATATTCCCTTAGAGGCTGACTTTGACAGAGGTAGAATGTGGCCAACTTTATAGTCATTTTTCACAAAATTTTGCAAGGAGCAAAGTGGTGTGCTCAGAATCTTCATCCAAGTAGTGGATTTTTTGGTGATCCTCAAGAAGGAATCTTTGGGGGAATCTTCGAGAATACCGAGGGTCCACAAACTGACAGTGTCATAATTTGACAAACTTATAGTCATTTTTATACGATTTCGCGACATGAATTCAATGGTGTAGTCCATTTCTTCAACATAAATTTTAATTTTCTGACCATCCCTGAAAGTGTAGGTGTATGATGCAGTTATGCCATGTATTTCTTCTGATTTGCTGAGATGATGTTTTTTTTTTTTGAGACCCCTGATTACCATTATGTTGAGGGATACTTGTTTTCCACATCATGTGATCTTTTATTAGCTTGTCATGCTGAAAGAGAGCCCATTTGAGTGAGAGTACTTATAGGGAGAATGTCTCATGGAGAGACATGCCATTTTGGTTGAGGGTATTTAACCTTGTGATGAAAAAGAATATAGAATGTACATCATCATCATTTGCAACATTTAATGAAGCAACCTCCCCACTCTTGACACTAGACCCGGAGACGTAACCCACACTGGGTGAACTCCGTTATCAATGTGTTTGTGTTCTTTGATTTGATGAGTATCATAATATTTTATCTTCTTTATAGTATGCACATGTGGCTTTTCATACTCTTTCATATGCATTTTTTCTAACAACACAGTAGTAAACGGTATTGGTTAATTTTGGTAGCTGAAGAGTTTTGGATCAGGTGTAGTGTCAAAAGCTGGGCCATCTAGTGCATTTTTAATTGACAATGTTATGATCAATGTATTACAAGTATGTTTTTTTTGTAGAATCTGTGAGAGATTTCAATGTAGAATTGCAGTCCATAGAACCCACAGAGGAAAGAAAAACTTTCAAATTTCAATGTAGAATTGTAGTCAAGAGAACCCGTAAAGGCAAGAAAAACTTGTTATGGATGTATTTGAATAGTGAAGCCTCTAAGAATATTGAAAAATGTAAAAGGTACTCGATTTGTAACCAACTCTTTTATAATCTAATATGATAACCTTTTCATTAAAAAAAATACAAATAATTATTTCTATTAAAAAAATATATATTATACATATCACATTAAAATAAATTTAAATATTAATAATTCATATTTTAATCATGATATTTCAACATATAATTAATAAGCACACAATTTTTTTTAAACTAAATCTAATTAATAAATATATAATTAAAAATAAGAATATTTCTATATACAATATGTGAAATATATTATTATTATTATTATCCAATTTGAAGGTCACAACCAAGCCAGACACCAAATTAGTGTATGAGACCCCCTTGTTTATGGGACAAGGGACCCACCTCCACGTAACAATTTGACCACTAAGTATACCGAGGCATACATATTCTACCCCCCTTTGATTTTCAGCCTGTGACCTCTTAGGAGGAAACACGACCTCTTAGTAGGAAACACGACCTCTTAGGAGGAAACACATGCTCTTAACCATTAGGCCCACTCAAGCCCTATAGGTATAAATAAAACCATTTTACCATAAAAATTAAAATATTAATTTATATTAATAACTATTATATTTTAGAAATTCATATTTAAATTTAATTAATAATTATATAAAATCTTAATACTTTTTATAGTGTACTCAAATACAAACCTCCAACATCCAAATTTCTTACATTTATTTATTATTTTTTTTAATACTTGGGTCTGCGGTGAAAATTCTGCAGTGAAATTTTTTTCGATTAATACTTGGGTTTGCGGTGAATTTTCTCACTTAATAATTGGGTCTGCGGTGAATTTTCTCGATTAATACTTGTGCCCGCGGTGAAATTTTGTAGTGAAAATTTCGCGGTGAATTTTCTCAATTAATACTTGGGTTTGCGGTGAAATTCTGTGGTTAATACTTGGGTCTGCAGTGAAATTCTTGGGTCTGTGGTGATATTTT
>CM076573.1:505412865-505553052 GCA_034641835.2 Pinus albicaulis | reverse complement strand
GCAGAGAAGAATCAACCAAACGATCCATTTACAGCAGACCAGAGAGGAAGTATATGAGAGAACACAATTGGTACAAGAAAATATGAAGAAGCTATTTGATAAGAGGACTAAGGCAAACAATTTCCAAGTTGGAAATGTTGTTCTTAAGTGGGATTCAAGGAGAGAAGAGAAGGGAAAACATGGCAAGTTTGAGAACTTGTGGAAAGGTCCATATATTATTCATGCTGAGAGGGGTCACAATGCATTTTTCCTGAAAGAATTGAATGGATAAGATCTATATGGAGGTCCTGTCAATGGCAGGATTCTCAAGCATTACTTCTGCCAAGAGTCTTTAGTTTTTTTTTAAGCATTCTATTTTACCATTGTAAATACCATAGTATTAACATTGCATTCAAAGTTGTGAAAATCAAAAATACAAAAACAAGAGAAAGAAAGAAAAGAGGGCAGATTGTGAAAACAAGAAAGGTATAGCCCCATACCAAAAAAGAGGAACAGGTCTGAAAGTGTGCAAGCTCAAATGCCACTCCTAAAGAACAAACTTCTAGTTAGTCAAGTAGCCTAATCTTGACTAATTATTTTTAAATTTTCTGCTGATAGGATAGTGAATTCGATTTGCCAAACTGTTTAAGGCTAGAAATTAAAGGTTAAAACATGCTCAAAATCTAAACCTAAAGTTTCCAAAGAGAGATGACTCAAATCTATTTTATTTTTTGAGTCAAAAAAGATGTAAATCTGGTTCTAATTAGCTCAAAATATGAACCAGACAACAAAGAAGGAACAACTCAAATAAAAGTCAAAACAGAGCTGTAAAAAATGAAGGAAGTGCTTGAACTTTCAGATCCTAAGCCTTCCACTTTGTTTTAATTTTTCTGCAAAATAAGATCTATGTGCAGCTTGTTTTTATGCCATAGATCAACATCAAGTTAGACTGTTCAATCCTGACTTGTATGCTTTTAATTTTCTGCTTTAGAAATTAGAGAATAAAAATCTGTTAGACTGTTTAATCCTAACATATTAGTAGATTAGGTAGAGAAGCATATGAACTCAACTGTTTAATCTGAGATCATGGAGAAATAAGTAGTAGAAATAGATTAGATTTTTTTCTTTCAAAAGAATAAAATGTTGTAAGAGTGTTTTCCAATCCAAGTGCAATCTAAAAAAAAATAAAAAATGTTAGATTAGTAGGATTGGGTAGGTAGAAGGCTTGTGTTGATGAAAGATCCATTGTTTTTCATGGCTGCTAATATGTTGCAGAGCAAAGAAGATCATCCCAGCAAAGGAAGGGCAGCCCAATGGATGAGGCAACTAGTCAGCCTCTCAGAGAATGCAAGTCTAAAGTTCTTGATGCCTTCAAGAAGGCACGATCCCCAAGTGGAGCCACTATTAGCCACCTATAAATTTTTTTATAGCAAAAGGTGGCTAAGACTTTTTGAGCCTTCAAGGAACAAATTTTATTACTAAAAAGTGTTGGCTATTGAAGACTCTTGAAGGCCTCCTGCCTCTCCTCTGTCAAAAACTTCACTGCTGTTCCCATTTTACACTCAGAAGTCCTGCTGATTCCCAAGGAAGAATACTGCTGCAAGCCCCATTTCCCTTTTCCCCTTCTTCCAAACTAGCCTCCTTTAAACCCTTTTTCCCTCTTGTCAAAATTCCCCTCTTACCCTCTAAATCCTCCCAAAATCCCCTTCCTTCCCTCAGAAATACCCCTTGTTTAGTCTTTTTCCCTTTTTCCCTCTATCGTTGCCCATTTCTAGCCTCGAAAACCATTAAAAACCATAAAAACCCCCATTTTGGACATATATGGGTCCTAGCCCCTTCCTGCATAAACCCCCGGTCGTATGATCCTCCATGTAACCCGCGGCCCCGCAGACAGGTGCCTAGCTAGACTATATATATCCCGCCCCGAAAATATTAAAAACCGTATATTATTTTCAAAACTTTGGGTTTGTAATTTTTCCTAATTTTCTACCGGTTCAAAGCCCTAGTTAATCCCCACCGTCAATCTGATTTGCAGATCGACAGCGCGGAGTCCATCACACCGCCTTCGAGCGGAGGGCGATTTTCTTTCGATCGACAGCGATTCCATCGCGCATTAAAAATCGGACGTGGACCCCGCACGATATTAGCATCCACCGTCCGATCTGAAGCCACCCATTCGACGGCTATCGCTCACTGAAGATGTCCGACAATTAACTGGGCTATGCTGCGACATTCAATAGATCTCCGCCATCGATATGATCTGCAGATCGACGTCCCATATTTCATCGCCCGGTCAACGTTTTCTGCTTTGACTTTCCGCCTTCGCTCCCAACCATCGATCTCTGCGCGATCGACGGCTTTGATTTAAAAGATTCTTCCGCCTTCTCTATGACTTTTTCCGATCAAATCCTGACCGTTGGATGATGCCATCCAACGGTCACGCTTCCCCCACACGTCCTCCGCAGCAATAAACCTATAAATGCATGGATTTTATAATAGTTTTTGTATTTTGCAGGGTTTTCAGTGGTTTTTTTTTTCGCCATAATGAAGGAAATTCGAAGACAGAAGGCTGACGATCCTCGCGCCTTCGATTCACCGGGGAAAATCATTCACAGGTGTTAAAACCACGTTTTCATCAATCATTCATGAAGCATTGATGCCACATAACCCTGCACAGCCTTGCATACCAGCAAAAACCATGAATTGAGCACAGGCAGAGAGTATCAGTGACGAAGATCAAAATGAAC
Source organism: Pinus albicaulis (assembly GCA_034641835.2). Lineage (NCBI taxonomy): Eukaryota > Viridiplantae > Streptophyta > Pinopsida > Pinales > Pinaceae > Pinus > Pinus albicaulis. Next base: position 505,550,326 of record CM076573.1, on the reverse strand, counting down.
CAGGACAGAGGATGGAAGACATATTTGTGGGGATCACGGCTAAGAATTTTTATCAAAAGCCTAATCCCCGATTTAAAACATGGTTTAAAGAAGATCTTAAGTGTTTTATCAAAAGGAACGCCTCCACCACCACATCTGGGGAAAATTGATTCCTCCCAGCTACTGAAATGCCATATGTACCTCAAAGTATTCAATCAGAGGCTGAATTTATTGATCAGGACCGGATATCTGCCTCACAACACAACCAAAAGATAAATTCTGCAGGCAAATTAATGATAAACATCTGCAGAGTTACTTCGATGCCACACAGAGCCTCAAAGGTCAACAAAAGCTCCCACTAAGCTTAAATCTTTATGAAGATCATTTAATACAGGGAATATGTATGAAAGTTTCTTCATTGAGCCCCTCAAAGGCCAGAAGCCATTAAGTCTGTATTAATTGTAATTGGAGATCTTTTATCAGATCTCACCTCCTCATTCTTCTATATATACTACTTCAGAAGATGAGAGAGGCTATTGTTAGTTGATCACTAGTTGTAATACTGAAACTCTAAATAATACATGGTCTGGCTGAAGTTAGATGATATTGAAGTCTAAGCCCATGATGTTGTTGCAATGCTTGTTACGAGAAGGCTCTATCATCGGATCCATGAGCTTGGCTGTTGGTGAAGTATTCTGAATTGTTCTATGTTTTTCCCCTGTTATCATTATGTCCCATAATTTCTTACTACAGTAGGTTGAAAGTTTTAGGCTAAGAAATGACTCCTGGAAGCACCTTAGACCTGTTCATCCTTCATTGTTTTATGTTTTCTTCTACTGAGGTATTTTAGAGTCTTCAATCTCTCTCTTTAGTCCTCATGCTTGTTTATTTCTATAATAGCTCAAATAGTTGATTTCAGCATGATTTATGGTTCTCCTTGCTTGTCTGCTATCACTTGAAAGTTCTTATGGAAGTCTCCCTTTGAAGTACCATTGTTTTAAGTTAGTCAAAGAGGTCTGTTTCGATCTTTCCCTTTGTCATTGCTTGAACAGTTGTTTTGAAGGTCTTTCATAGTTGTAACCATAGATGTATTAGGTGTTCCCTCTTCTATGATTGCAATTATCAGTGAATCTTTTATGTTTTCTAAGTCATTTGAAATAAAATCTTTGAGGAAATAGGGTGTTCCCCGAATCTTAGATTTCATTTTGAAAGTTGTCTTGAAGTCATTATTTTCTTAAAGAATGTTTGTAGAGCCTTGTCTATCAAATATTTCTTTATTTTTCAAGTTATGTTTTCAAGTTCTCTTCGTTGAGAATTAAACTTCTCTTTCCAAATCATTCATGTCCATCTCATTCCAAAACCAAAGGATCCTGTGGCCAAGTTAGATTTTCCCTCTGATATCCCATATCCATTGATGAGTATGTTATGACCTCTTTTTGACTCCATTGCCCAATGAACCAGATGTTCCTTCATTCTATATATCTTTCCTAGGCCTTTCATGTTCTGTTGTATCAATCGAACCAAACAAACAAACAAACACTTGCACTTAATAACTAGTCTAAAATCCATACTCTAAGCACACAAGATAAACCTTTGCAAACAAACATTCGAGAGATCCCTCTTTGAGAACATGAGGACTAGATCCTGGGACTCTAAAGATTGGTTCTGATGTTGCCTTGTCTTTTGATTTGCCAAACTATCAAAACATGGGACACCAACAGGGACAAAGCGTAGTGGTTCATCCAACGGATACAGTTGATTCACCAAGTAGTACAGGAGCAGTTGGAAAATATTCAAGCTCGATACAAGGCTCAACATGATAAACACCGAGTCAACCACCAATTCCAAGTTGGGGACAAGTTGTGGTTCCATCTCAACAAGGATAGAATGAAGGGATAGGGAAATAATTTGCGACCAATTCGGTATGGTCCATTTACCATATTGGAGAAGATTGGGGACAATGAATTTCTTCTCGACTTTCCTGCATACATGCATGTACTCAGTAGTGAATGTTGAAAATCTAAAGCTTTATGAACCACCATTTATTATGGACATCGAAGAGGTAGGATCAATTCCTAAGGTGGATGACTTTGCACCAGAATATCTCCACAAATTTCCAGAAGATATCATCCTTGATGGGAGAACCAGGACTTCACAATGAGGAGATGTGGAATATCTTCATATTGGTTTCAAAGGGATGCACCCAAGCAAGTCTAGGTGGCTAGAAAAAGAGAAAGTTAGGGAGCAATTCCCTCACTTGCCAATTGACTGATAAGGATTTTGGCGGTCCAAAAGCTCCTCAGTGGGGAGGAATGATCCAGGAGGATCTTACAGGTCCAAGTACGAGTAGCATTAGGAATGGATCAAAATTCAAAGTGGTGGAAATGTGGCAAACTCAGTGTCAAGTTGAAGATCTCGTTGTTATGATCACAACGGTGTGAACGGTTCATCAATCTAAGCCCGTATGGAGAACTTAGAGCGAGTCAAAGTTTTTGGGTTGACTTGGTGATGTGGCAGGTTAAGGAGGTAGACCAGGTACATTTGGGCACACAGTTTGAGGTAATGGAACCATGAGCCATTCAAGGAGGTAGTGGAACCATGATTTGAGCCACATTCTCAAAGGGCCCAGAATTTTCCAGTGTCCAAATTGGGCAAATTTTATATGGATTTTACACCTCTCGATGACAAGAATCTTATGGTGATGTATGTTTCTGCAACAGAGGTCTCCATTTTTTGGCCAATTTCCATCTTGGAGGTATAAGGGTGCTTTATGTAATTTTACTTGTACTTCTTCTTCTTCTTTCCACTTAATGAATGAAGGCCTCCCCATTGTTGAGTAGGGCCCGGAGACGTAGTCAAAATTGGACGAACTCCCTTATCAACCCTTGTTGTCATCTTTTCATGCTTTCATGTTCTTCTTCTCTTCTTTCATGTGCGCTTTAAGTTGTTAAGGTTAACGTTCCATGTTTCATGTAATTCTTTATTACATCTACAAGTAAAAGATCTTGGATCATTGTGGCAGATGCATAAAATGCATCTATCTACATCTATGTTAATCGTAATAGTTAAAGGATGGAATTTTCGAAAACAACATTTCCAAAATCAACACCTAGGCTTGCAGAATACACTAAATAAGTTTAGTTCACAAATTTAAGTGTCTACTGGAATATTTTACTCGAGATGTCGGCAGTAGAGTCATCAATGATTTATTCCAAATTTCCCAATTGCTTTAAGGGAAATTGTGAGGTAAAATGAAAGTTGGAATGAGATAAGGGGTATTTAGGTTAAGAAAAGGAAATACCTGTGTGGTTAAATATTCAAGGATGCCTTCTTTGTTGACACCGTGCTCTAGGAAGAGCTACTTCCATAACTCCATAATGATATGATTGCCACATTTCCCCACCTGTAAGGGGATTATCTCTCTAGGCATGATTCCTCCTTCCTCTGTTGGTTATGCTCCATTGGGGGTTGTAGGATTCGACCTATGTCGACTAGATGAGAAAAAAAGAGAGGAAATGATGAGATCAAAACAGAATCATCTCCTGCTGAAAATGGCAATTGGAAAGCAAGGATCAAACCTCCCCTCTTAAGGGTCTAAGTGATTTTGATTTTCCTCAATGGAAAAATCTTTCGCAATTGTAATGAAATGTTTGTTGCAATAATTTCTTGTGACTCAGTTGATCCGGTATGAGATCCAAGTATTTCCAGCATGGCCTATCCCACTATTCTATTATCTACGTGATAAATTTGTGGTTATCTCTCTTTGATTGACACCGTTACGAATGGTTTTACTATTCATGGTCTAAGTCAAGTGGAATTTTTCAAAACACTAGGGCTCATGTTAGAGTAAGATGTAATGGGTTTATTGCATGAAAAATATCCCAATCCATACAGAACCCCCGTGAATGACCCAACAACTGAATTTTAGCGATTCGTTCCATGGTGGAATCACATGCAAGTTTCAACCATGTGCATATCCAAATCCAGTTACTTACCAGCGGCATAAGAGTTGTTGGTGGGCAGGTGGGCTGAATGGGAACATGGGTGAAAATAATATATCTCATCTGGTGACCCCCCAATGAAATCTACATGTTAAACATAGGTCGTCGACCCTTACTGGACTTATATCATCGTTAAATTTGAACCAGAAGCCCCCAGGTGACCTATCCCCACCACCGGTTAGTGCACTCCTGGAACATTTTGTGCTTCTGTAAGATATGACACGCTTCTTTCGGATATAGATACTATTGATAGACACCTGGGAGCATGAACGACACACACATAGTAAATATAGCATCCCTTCTAGTCCCATGTCAAGATCCAAAGCTACCAGTGTAGATCGCAACCAAGAAACCCACCTCATTCAATCATTATTAGTTGATCGGCCTCCAGAAGGAATCATGGGAAGGTTACCAAAGCAATAATGTCCTTCCTCAATAAACACCATTATTCGCCTCTGTTAGTTAGCTGATGGTAGATGGCTCCTCCCTTGACTCCTCTCAATCTGCTAGTCGAAGCCCCAAGTAGAAGGGTTGGTAGTCGTCTAAGGAAGGAAGGCAAAAATAATCTAAAAGGCTATCTATCTAGGCTATTTTATCATATTTTGACTATTTATTCCCAATGACACTCGGTACCCATGGTATGTGCTTTTATAAAACTTGTCCCCTTAAATATTTGTTAAGTTCCCACTTAAATTTTGTCAACGTTTTAGCCCAACCACTTTAATTTTCATTTGCTTTATTTTGGGGTTCGTTTTTTTATTCGGGTTCATCGTGTAAGCCCTAAAAATTGCTTTGGTATCATTTTTTTCTCCACGTAAAATGGGTTGGAAGGTGGGTGGAGAGAAGTGGTAAAAATAGATCAGTGCTTTTAATTTAAATTAAGACTTTTCATCCACCATTGATTAAAGTAGGGAGGGGAGAATTGAACTAATAATTTTTAATTAAAATTTATAAATCATGCAAATAGAAATAAATTATCTAAAATAATTAGTGGTAATTCATGCGGGCATAGAATAGAAAATGACAGGGTGTATTGTTAAGACACTTACCTGTGTTAAGGTCACCAGTTCAAAACTCTGTCATGTTAAGAGCTAGTGTGGCCTAGCTCGGGTGCGATCCCCTAGTGATTTTAATGGCTTAAATGCCCTTGGGTCTCAATTAATCAAGCCAAAGGTTGAGTGTGCAAACATCTCAAGACTCACACAACTTAGCAAATCAAATAATGTTAGTGGTGATTTATAAGGAAGTCAATTTCACGTTTTTAGATATCTTTGGATTTTCAATAGTTATTCCACCTTTTTATATTAAAAAATAAAAATATTCAATCAATTAAAAATCATTCTAGATTATGTTTTCAACTAAGTATTTTTAATTTTTATATTGCCAATTTTGTTTAATGGTCAAGCATTTGAAGGGTATCGTTAATTGTGTTCAATGTTCAAGTTAAGTTAGTGGAATGAAAAATGATTGAACTCCTAGGAGCACAAGAGGCCATGATTATGTGAGATATATGATAAATAATGTTATCAGAATATGTGTAAAGAGATCAAATAATATGTAAACAAATCAATAGGGGTTAGGCCTACTTACTCACGTACAATGTCATGATCCTCCTATAAAGGATAACAATGGTATTTACATCTCCACACATATGTATAACAAAATAAAATGAGGGAAATGAGGGAAAAGATAAATCTAACTAGGATATAAAATATGCCTTTGGTCTTTGGTAGAAGGATATCAATCTCACACCTCACAAACACAATTGAAGTATTCCTTTGAGGTGATAATTTAAGGTGAGGATCAAAAAAAATGTGAAGAAAGTATGATTCTCAACACTCAGATAAGCATGTGAGTGCAACATGTCATAGTAGGCTTGAATATAATTCTTCAAATTTTTACAGGATTTGACAATAGAATGGAACTTGTTGTCATAGGTTGGGTATCTATGAAACCCATCATAAAGTGTCTGGTTATGATAGACCATCGAATTTCCGTGGCAGGTGGACATTACATCAAAAACATGAATCATTGGCTCATAGGGTCCCTGTTGTGTAGCCATTCATTGACGAAAGCTACTTCCCCCATGGGATACAAGTAAAAACTGATAGTCTCAAAGGTAGGAATAATGGCATTAGAGATAATATTGTTTCCATAAAGAAGAGAACCAAAAATAGGCTCGTGAACACCATCAATATCTACCATGAAAGCAATAATGAATACAAAATTTGTAGTCAATAGGATAGGGATCATCAACTAGGCTTCTTGATGTCAATAATTTTTTTCCTTCAATGTGAAATTTTTTGACTTCACACATACCTGAGGGATAATTTTCTGATGGCAAATGTTGCCGAAATTTTCAAGGGAAAGGTAGTGTTCACCCTATTGAAATTGATATCCCAGCACATTTTCCAGTGTCATCCCAGTAGTTCCCATGACCATAAGCTTGCGCTTTTATTGTTTGGGTTATTTCACGACTTCAAAGATCAAATCATTAAGCTCACAAATTACATGATGATTAAGAAAAAAATAAACGGCTAGGGTGTAAATGTAAATGAATTAAATTCAAGTTTAAAATAGTATTTATTTATTAAGTGTTATATGTACAGAGATTTTAATTTAATTTCGTTTGATAGTTGATCTGATCAAATGTCGTATATTTGAAAAATGTGAATGTTTGTTGGAAATCTGGAAAATATTCAATTATCATCGAATATTTGATGAACATAATTAGTTTCGTATAGACGACTACTGTATCATTGGATATCCGACGATAATTTTGTTTATCAGACATCTAATAAAAGTTGGGACTTCAAAAAAAATTCAAGTAGAATCCAACAATATAACAATTGAATTGTCAGAGTATAGCAACGTGTATCTTCCAGGATATAGGACAACAATTCTCAAGAGAGATGTGAGATTCCGTGAGGATCAGGCTCTGAGAGTTTCGTTAAGAGTGTGATAAGATTGGTACTTGAGGAGGAGCTACTCCCTCTCAAACAAGAGGCACAACCAACACCTCAAAGTCAGGCACAACCACAATCTAGCGGAAAGAGGGTAGCGCAACAGGACGAGGAGGAAAAACCAGGATGAGAGAAAATAGATTAGCCAGAGCCATCCACCATAGGGAGGAAGAAGGCCAAGTGGGTTGAGAGGTTGATCCAGGAGGCTCAAGAGTAGGTCAAGGCTCTTAGCACCATGTTTAGGCAGAGTAAACATCCATAGAGGTACACAATTTATATGGCACTGATGACAGAGTTGGTGTACACAGAGCCTTCTTCTTATGAGGAGGAAACTTCTCAACAGGTTTGGCAGGATGCCATGGTGGAGGAGTATTCCTCTATCATGAAGAATGATGTTTGGGAAAAATTTCCATGCCCTGAGGGGAAAACCGTAGTTGGATCTAGATGGGTGTACAAGTTGAAGCATGGAGCATATGGGAGTGTGAAGAAGTTCAAGGCCAATTTTGTGGCCAAAGGCTTCTCATAGATTAAGGGCATAGACTATAAGGATACCTTTACCCCAGTAGCACAATATTCATCCATCAGGACTATTCTAGCACTTGCATCATAGATGGGGTGGTAGATCCATTATATGGACAGGAAGACAACATTCCTCAATGGATTTTTTTAGGAGGAGATCTATATAAAGCATCTAGAGGGGTTTAAGAAGTTCAACAAAGACACACCTGTCTGCAGGCTTAAGAGAGCTATTTATGGGCTCAAGTAAGCTCTGAGAGCGTGGTACACTCAGATTGACAACTACCTTTGAGGATTAGGCTTCACTGAGAATGAGGCAGATTCCAAATTGTACTACATCATGTTTGGAGGGATTCCACCCATTCTATTTCTCTATGTCGACGACCTTATATTGACTAGCGATGAGAGCTTGATCCAGGATTACAAGGAGGACCTTGCAAAGGAGTTTGAGATGAAAGATATGGGGCTCATGCACTATTTCCTTGGCTTGGAGGTTTGGTAGGGTGATGGTGAGATATTTGTAGTACAAGAAAAGTACACAACATAGATTCTCTATAAATTTCATATGCAATATTGCAGGCCCATGGCCACACCTATAATCACAAACTGGAGGAAGGTGGGTGCTACTACAATAGAGCGAGTGGATCTTAGAGTATACACGAAACTAAGTGAATTTTTGATCTAATTTGTCAACAAACGACTTGATATTTATTTTGGAGTCAACCATCTAAGTCAGTTCATGGTTGAACTAACCAGAGTGCATTGGGTTGTTGCAAATCATGTGTTTAGATATCTCATTGGTAGAATAGACTATTGATTGTGGTACAAACAGGTTGATTGAGTGAGGCTTGACGGATTCACTAGTGTAGATTGGGCAAGGATCTCCATAGTTAGGAAGATTACTTCATGTAGCATCTTCAACATTGGGTCAGCTACAATTTCTTGGTACAACAAGAAGCAGAGATCAATTGCACTCAGTTCAATAAAGGTCGAGTAAATGGTTGCTAGTGAGGCTGCTCGCAAGGCTATTTGGATGAGGAAGTTACTTGTGGGACTTTTCAGACAGATGATGGAGCCTACCATGATACATTTTGATAATCATAGTTACATTAAACTCTTTGAGAATCCAATTTTTTGTGATTTCTTAAATAATATCAAGATCCCGTATCACTATCTTAGAGATTGTGTGCAGAAGGGGATAGTCAAGATACAGTACATTCCAATAGGGGAGCAAACGACAGACATCTTGACCAAGGCATTGGAAAGAGGTAGTTTTGTTCATCACAGAGATAAGTTGGTAGTTGTACAAAATCCCTTCCTCACTAAGAGGGAATGCTGAAAAGTAGCGAAGGAATGGATTCCTTGATATTTTCCTTGATTCAAGGAATCGATTTGGAGATATTATTAGACATAATATATGAGTTCTAGTGATTAGTATGAGCTAAATAAGTAGTTTGATTAGTGATATTTTGTAGAGGATGAGTTATCTATCCTCTAGTGTGAGTTAAATTGGGAACTGAGTGAAAAAGTGGAGTTCACCTTCTAAATTTTAAGAGGATCCAGTTAACTAAGAGCGTTGAATTTTGTTAACTAGAAAAGCTCCAACTCAACTCATAATCTACAAAACTCACTAATAATAGCCTAATCGAAAAGCTTATAAGGAAATCAAAGGCACATAATTAATCAATCAATTCTTGAGCACGATTTTGTGATCAAGAGAGCTTTGGAGGAACGATCCAAGTGTTCCTTGCGCGAACTATTGAGGAAGGAAATTTTCTCTTTGGAGTGTGCATAGAAATAGGGGAACTCCCTTTTTAATAGGAGCTTAGCCAACGATAGGAAATACGAGATTATTTTCTAAGGTTTTGTGTTAGAAAATCAAAGCCTCTAGTGCATATAGGAGAAGGAAGAATGTTATCTATTCGGCAGAAGTTTCAGGCCTAGGAAAGGTAGGAAAATTCTTGTATTTTAAGATTAGAACCAACTTCTATGTGTATCAGATATGATGCTCAATTTTCCTTAATAAAATTATGAAGCAAGCGAGGGTTTCCCTATTTTGTTCCCTAGAAAAAATTGTGTTTTATTGTGTAAATTTTACGAAATTATTTCTATTCTACTCCATTTCTATTTGGTAGAGAAATTATGTGTTTGTGTGAAAAGAAAATATGTTTTCAGATTGTTCATAATAACAGATCAGAATTTCATGGAAAATTCGATCTACAGTTGTTACACAACATTTTTTCACTGTCCCTACAATCCCCATCCCGCACATTGGAGGGTCATTTCTGTGACTTCTAAATAGTGTCATGCCTTGCAAATTACATCATTGCATCCCTTTTGATGAAGGCAACATTCTTCCTATTGACATTTCCTTGAGCAGAGCAGTAAAAATCCTTGTTTTTGCCTTGGCGCAAGTAGCCAGTTCTGCCCTCGAGTCAAAGTGGAAGATTAACACTAGGGCCCACGCCACCAGGTGCTCTGTCCCAGTGTAATGCCTGCGCCAAGTTATTTATGAAATGTTTTCTAAAAATAGAGGCAGAGGTTCCATTCCAACCATCTCCGGGATGAGTCATTGGGAGTGGTTGAACTAAAACAACCACAGGCCTCCTCCTTTAGTTAGTAGTTTTCACCTCCCTTGGAACACTCCTAAAGGATAGGCCTCCCTTCCACCCTTTTAGGGATCCCAACCTCCTCTTTTCCCTCTATATAAACAAACCTTCTCTCTTTATGAAAACTAGTTGGAGCTGAAATAGCTGTAGTTGAATTTGGGTAGCTGAACTTGGGGAAGAGTTGAACGAATTATAGTTGACTAACCAGGTTATTGAAGAGGTAGAACAAGGAGAAATCCATCGAGAGGTCCCTTATCCCGTCCGAATTTCCCACCGAGCTTTGAGACGTGCTTCACCCGAGCCCCGCTAGAGGAGACTGCAACGTCAGAGCATGGTTGTAACTCTTCTTTCTACCTATTAATATAAGTGACTATTGTCTGGTTCTAGTGTTGTGTTTGTCTTTATCGAATGCAATATGCTAGTATTCTCTAACTGATGAGTAGTTTTTGGATGAAATTAGTATGTGGTATGTGGTTATCAATTTCTAATCTCTGTGTAGGTGTCCAAATGTGAGAAGCGGAAGGCTTGTGACTTGCCTTCGATCGGGAGTGGGAAGTTCTCATCATCACTACAAGTGTCAACGAAATATTTGGACCACAGGTAGGCCATCTTATTCGCATCCTCTTTCATTCAAATGTCTAGGAACCTACACTCTAGCATGATTCCTTGTTACTAGACCCACCCTAGGGCTAGAGGGATCGTCTCTATCTGCAGAAAGGATTTACCTACATAAGAAGTTGGCGACCATACTGGGGATCAATGTGAGTTTGTTTTTTATCTTGTTGGGTCATTTGTTGGGTTTTTGTCTTGTTGTTACTTTTCTGGTTGTTTAAATGTGCTTCAAACCCTTGTTCAACCCTAGAGTGTCAAGATTGACCTCTGCTCTGTTGAGTTTTTCCCTTTTTCCTTGGTTAACTGGCTTGGCGTAGTTTTTCCCTGAACAGTCGCACCGATTGGCACATGTTGCTTTTGTAGCACACACACCATCGCCTATTTGGCATTGAATAACACCTCACAGTGGCGCCGACCCCTGTGAGTTTTTGGGTGTGATCTTTTCATGAGTTTTTGGTCACTTGTCTTTGTTTTTGGGTTCTTCTTAAGAGTAATTGAAGTGTTTTTGAATGTATTTGATTGCTGGAGGCTTGTTTTCCTCAGTTTTTTGTCCATTTCTCATCAGTCTAGCTTGAGGTCTTAGGGTTTCTAAGTGCCTTGGTGCACTGAGCCTTCTGTTTGGAGATCAAGTTTCTTGATAAGATGTCAAATTCATTCCCTCTTTAATTGCTCTTGGTCTCTTTTAACCTGTTGAGTACGCTCATTGGTTGAATGATCATTGCCTTTCTCGTTTTGATTTTTCTTCCTCTTACTCCAAGCACTGATTACATTTCTTGTATGGGTCATTTTCGAGATTTCTCTTTGATTTGAAAAGTTTCTATCATTGGTTTGAGTGTTGTTGTGTTTGTTTTATGTTGGAGGAGTCATTCTGTTTCAAATTTTGCATTCACTCTCTCAAGCTAATGTTTATTTTTGTTTTTCATATCATTTAGTGCATTGCTTGCTCTATTGCATAAAACAAAAAACAAAAAAATTATTGCTTTCTTTTTGCTATTAAAATGAAACATTCCTTCGCTTAATTTGCATTTTATAGGCTAGGAAAGAGTTTTGTTTTCCGCAAATTGTATTAGATGCATTAGTGGATGTTTTCTCATGATTTCATTATTTGCTACTACTTGAAAGTTTTCTTTCCTTCTCGTAGATAGCTTTCATTGAATGAAAATGGTATCCTTTTGCATGTAGTTTTTCACTTAGGAAGATTTCAGATTTGAGATATGTTAAGGCCTGGAAATTGAAATTTAATCCAAAGATCAACGTTAAAATTTATTTCAATTAACCTAAGGCAACATTGGAACCTAACAAAATATTCTAGTGGTCTAAGTTAGAGACATGTTTCGGTGTCTTAAAACCTAGTAGCTGTCGTTTGCTATCTGGCTTCAAACAGTGCTATTACAGACTTGTGCTCCCCGTACCGTCAAGTATATAAAGGGAGAACCCTCTAAGTTGCAATCCTTTTATCCATAGGAAGCTGAGTCTGCCGCCCTGTAACCATGATACACCGAACACGGCATTCTGGGAGACTACCTGCACGTACGTCAAGTCCTTGGTCATTTCTCTCTCATTTGATCACCAAGGTGTATATGGTAGTTCATGGAAACTTGGCATACCCTCTTGCTTAGATTACCTTAGCAGTCATTTTTTATCTTTACTGACTCTTTAAATTTGAAAATATCATCGAGCACTTGTCCTTTCGTGCTCGTTCAAAATTGAAAGTGACTAGAGTCATCTTTTACCTGTTTCTTGACTCTTAAAACATGAAACAACAAAGTTTGGTTTCAGTGTCGCAAAATAAATAACCTACGATCACACGCCCTTTATACAATTTCATTACTTGGCTTGTTTTTGTTTTCCTTGGTTTTTTGAGTCTTTGTTTGGATCTCTCATTTTCTTTCTTGTTGTGGAACAGTCACGGTGGCAGAACCAACGGTTTCGTCGTCCTCACTCCCTTCTAGAGGTAGTCCTTTACCGAACAGTTCATTTGAAACTCCTCAATCCTCTAGGTCTGCTGAGCTTCAGCAGCCTATTTTCCCATCGATCTTACCCCTTGCTACCCGATCTCTCGCTGACGAGCCAGTTGAGTTCAATTGGCCTCCCTCGGGCACTTGGTCTGGTTTTTGGGACGAGGAAGAATTCCCTCCTCTTACGTCGGGATCGCCATTTTTAGCTGTTGTTATACCTCCTAGTCCTCGTAGTATTTTTGAAGATCTTACAGAGGAGTCAGACATGGACACCTCAGGTCCTATTGGCAGTGATGGAATTCATGTTTCTACAGAAGAGTATCAACTTTTTCCTGAAAACACCCCTCATGTGTCTGCTCAATCTTCACCATCGGTGTCATTTCTAGCCGGCTATAGGTCTTTGGATCAGATTATTGCTGGTGTTGCATCCATGGCAGCATATACTCCGTCCAGAAGTCCAGTCCTTCCATCATTAGGAATGTCACAGATGACCCCTGCTTCGTCGCTTTCAGTTACATATGTCCCAGTTCAACCTACTATCTGTGCGGCTCTGTCTGCGCCGGTCACTCAGTCACTAGCAGTCTCGACTAAGATACCTAGTGGCCTCACCTTTGAAGAGTATCTATTGGCTATTCATCAACAAAACTCTCAGGTTTCTCAGTAGCCTCATGCTCCTGTTAATCCGCCGCACCATTATGACGAATATGGTAATCCTGTTTATTTGCCTTATCTTACTCCTCATCACTATGATGCTCTCATTACCCCCATCTATGCGTTTCCTACTCCCCGTCATTATGATGAGCATGGTGTTCCTGTTTATGACCCTTATGAAATCGTTCCTGAAATTGGAATGACTTATCAAGTGCAACCTCCTGGCCCATAAGTACAACCCTTGCAGGGACAACCTTCGATTCAGTTAGGGCTTGCATTTGGTCCTCAGGGACAACCTTAAGGTCCACAAGGACAACCCCAAGGGCCTTCTATTCAACCTTTATATCAACCAAGACCTTCTTATGGTCCTGGGGGGAAAATCTATTCTTCGCAGGGACAAAATTTTGTACAACAACCAAGATCATATATTCAAACTGGTTTGAACGTTGCACAACAAGGACAACCCTCTGGTCCTCCTCTGGGACAACCTAGTTCATCACAACCTTCATCCCAACCTGCCCAGCAAGGGTAACCTGGTGGCTCTCAGCATCCAGGCCAACCTGCTCAACCGATCCAACAGCCTACTCAATATACTCAACATTAATTTTATTCTGCTTCGCAGCAGGGTCCTACCTTTCAGCAGCTTGTTCAGTCTGCTCAGAAACTGGTTTATCCTATTTATTCAGCTCAACAGGGCCCCAATTATCAACAAACAGTTCAACCCAAAAGCATTTATTATCCTCGTGGTCAATTTCGACCAGTATATAGTGCACCTCAAGGTTTTACTTATCACCCTCAATCTCAGTTGCCATATAATCAACCGCAAGGCCATACTTACGTTCCACCATGAAATCCTTATCAAGGACCTCAATGGTATACTCAGAATTAGTATCCTCAATATCAACAGAATTATTCACCTTATCCCCCATATCGTCTGAATCCTTCAGGACAGAACCCATGGGGGCAGAATTTTTCTCAAACAGGATGGAATTCAAGTTCAGGTTCTTATCAAGGACTTTTTGTGCCTTTTAACCCTCAATTTCCATTTCTCGCTACATTGGAGTTACCAGATGTGTCAAAGTTAACGAATGATCCTATTCTTCACAACCCTCATTGGCCTCTGGTTTCGACTAAGATTCCTAGTGATTTTCCCCAATTTGAGGGCAAGTCCGGAGAAGACCCCCAAGCACATGTTATGACTTACCACTTGTGGTGTTCTTATAACTCTTCAGTTGATGATTCTATTAGGATTCGTCTTTTCCAACGGACTCTTACTGGTGCTGCTGCTAAGTGGTATATCAAGCTTTCTCGTGGTATCTTTCAAGATTTAAACTCTCTCGCCATGGAATTCCTTACTCATTTTCAATTACCAGTTCATTATGAAGCTGGGATGCATCTCCTTACCTCTTTGAAATAGGACCGAGCTACTCATATCTCAGACCATATTCATGAATGGAGACGTCGTCGTCGCTTGATCAAATTTTAAATTCTTGATCAGCTTCTTACTCATTGGTTCACTACCTCCTTTGTCAATCAAATTGCGAAAGACATAGCCATGGGGGCATGTGTAACCGAGGAACAGGCCATTGCTCGTTCCTAGCACCTTGATCTCATGTACTCTCATTCGGGCATATTGCATGATATTTTGACTGATGCCCCTTGACCTGGAACTTCTAACGCCTCAACGACCCCATTCGTTGATGGTATTATTGGTTCTGTGTCTCAGACTTCGCGTAAGTCTTCTTCTTCCAACTCTGGGAAGCAAAAGTATAATTATTCCAATGATATTTCTCCTCAGTCTTGTCCGAATCCTGGTAAAACCTCGGAGGTCAATGCCATTCAGGCCAATCCCATGGATAAAAATTCTAAAGGAAAAAAGAAGGGTAAATGCAAACCCAAGGCTGATGCCCCAAAACTAGATTCGTCCAAACCTCATGCTGATGATGGTTCACAGTGTAAGCCGAAGTATCCCTGTTTGATTTTTGACGAGGAGCACTACACCAAGGATTGTCCTCGACAAGCCGAAGTGAGTCGATTGCTCAAGGGCACTCAGGGTACTCCTATTGTTCTTAAAGAACCTTTTCTGTCTCAGCAAACCCAGATGGTCAAGCAGCCTCAATTGTTTGCTCCATTTGGTTCTCAAGTGTTCATGATGAATGGTTCTGCATCCGTTTCCATTGCTACTCGGTCGAAAGATTATATTGGATCGCATCAGGCAACAGGGAAGGAGATCACTGATGGTCCTCCTCACCCACCTGATTCCGACCCTCTTGAGATTTAAAGGCCCAGTGCTGAACTCGTTGTGAAACCACCTTCCAAAGGTGTTCTTTGGAAGTCTTCTTATAATCCCAACACTCGTGCTGCTCAACATTACAGTATTGTTGAAGATTTGGTGCAGGCGTCATCTGCGATTTCCGCTTTAGAAGTACTTCAGAGTTGTCCATCTCAACGGAAAGCTTTATTATCTGCAATTGGCAAGGTTGATCCTGCTGATACTAGCCTTCTTGCTTTTGATCTAGAGAATTTCATCCCACGACTTCCACACCAGATTGCGCTCATTATACAAGTCGTCATTAATGGTCTCGACATCCATCGAGCCATTGTGGATGAAGGTGCCTCAACCTGTGTCATGTCCGCTTCGTGTTGGAAGGCCATTGGCTCTCCAAGATTTAATTCCTCACCAAATGCTCTTGAAGCATTTGATGGAAGAGAATCTAAACCTTTGGGTGTTCTCGCAAGTTTACCGATTACCTTAAAAGGGAAGACATTCAATGTTGAAGTAAAAGTAGTTGACGCTAAACTCAATTACAATCTTCTACTTGGTCGCGGTTGGACTCACGCTATGCTTTGCGTTCCGTCCACCCTCTTCTGTGTTTTGAAATTTCCACATGAGGGAAAAATTGTTACTCTTGATCAGTTGTCCTTCTTCACCTCTTCTTCCGAGAACAACGTTCCATATGTGGATAAGATCTTGACTCCCTTCGAGAGCGTTGGGCCGGGTATCTTCAAGGATTTAGCCCTCATGGGTATTTTTCCCCTTCCATCACCTATGACTGTTTAAGTTCATATGATCTCTCTATCCGATGACCCATGGATTATTCCTTCGCTTGAACAAGTCAATTCATTTGGTGATTCAATGCCTTTGAGTCTGATTGAAATCAATTATTGTGAACTCATTGCTGCATCCGATACTTCATCATCTGATGATGCTCCTTTGAGCTTGTCTCTTGACATGTATTCTCAATCCCCCTAGCTTCGCGAATCAGATTCGCCTGATCCTTTGAAAGAAGTGTTTCCTTTTGATGAAGCTATTGTGGAAACTATGTCTCTCAAAGACTTGTCGTGGGACGATGGTCATCATCATTCTTCGTTTATGCCTGGTCTCGGGGCTATGTCTACATGTCTTGAGCGTTTTTCATCTCAAGCTTCTTCTCCTCTGCTTCAAACGCCAATCCTGACACATGAAGTCTTTACAGAAGGGAACTTGAGCAATATCACACAAATGATGCCTATTGAAATTTACGTGAAGTCGGGAATCGTCGAGAACATCCATGTGGAAGTCACTTGTTCTTGGGATGAAGTCCAAGTTTATACTAGCCTTTTCCGCAAATTCTGTGATGTCTTTGCTTAGTCCTACGAAGAAATGCCCAGCATTGATCCTAGTATAGTGGTGCATGAAATTCATACTTATCCTGGTTTGAAGCCTGTTTGCCAGTGTCTTCGTCCGGTGCACCCTAGAAAGGTTGCAGCCATTAAAGGTGAAGTTGAAAAACTTCTCAAAGTTGGTTTCATTTATCCAATTCCCTTGACAGATTGGGTTTCTAACATCGTTCCTGTCGACAAGAAACAAGGAACTATCTGTGTCTGTGTTGATTACCGTGACATCAATCGGGCCTGTCCTAAGGATAATTATCCTACTCCCTTCATCGATCAGATCATTGACGACTATTCCGAGAGCGAGATTTTTTCCCTTATGGATGGTTTTTCTAGATATAATCAGATTAACATTCTCTTGGCTGATCAGCACAAGATGACTTTTATCTGTCCTTGGGGTACCTTCACATACAAGAAACTACCTTTTGGCTTGAAGAATGTCGGGGCCACTTTCTAGCGAGCGATGTCCTATGCTTTTCATGACATTCGTCACATTGTTCAACCTTACTTGGATGACCTTCTGGATCATTCAGCTAAGCGTAAGGACCATCCAGATCATCTTCGTCGGAGATTTCTTCGTTGTCGACATTATAACATTCAGCTTAATCCACAAAAATGTGTCTTCTGCGTTGATTCTGGTAGACTTTTAGGGTTTATCATGTCTAAAGATGGAATTCGCCTCGATCCACTCAAGGTTGAGGCTATTATCAATCTCCCCTCTCCATCCTCATTACATCAGTTGTAGAGTCTGCAAGGTAAGGCAAATTTTCTACGCCGTTTTATACTGAGCTATGCCGAAGTAGCTAAAGAACAATCTTTTGATGCACTCAAGATGTTGTTGGTCAATGATCCTTTATTACGTCCTCCGGATTACCACTGTGATTTTTCCCTCTATTTGGCTGCCGCTTTTAGTACAATTTCCATGGTTTTGTTCCAAGACGATGATGACGGTCATGAGCATGTTATTTATTACTTGTCTCGTAACCTTCTTGATCCTGAAACGTGTTATGCTCATGTTGAGAAGTTAGCACTAGCTGCGGTCCAGGCCGTTCAACACTTTCATCATTATATCCTTTTGTGTACAGTGACTGTGATTTCTGATTGCAACCCCATGACCTATATTTTGTCTCGACAATTATTGGGGGGAAAATACTCAAAATGGATCGTTATCCTCCAAGAGCTTGATTTTGAATTTACTGCTGCCAAATCTAAGAAATCACTGGTTTTCGCTGATTTGATTTGCTCCCTCCCTTCTGACTCTGCTCCGTCTCATTCCAAGGACTGTATTCCAGATGATACACGTTTCTTGGTTAGCACCCTCAACTCATGGTACGGTGATATCATCGTCTATCTCTAGACTTCCACGTTCTTATCTGAGTTGACAAAGGATGCCCATCATCGTATCCGGCATCACTCGCAACCTTATTGTATAGTCGGAGATACGCTCTATCGTTTTGGAGTTGATTCTGTGCTTTGCCGATGTTTGACCCTCGAGGAAGCTGAGAAAGTACTGAATGATTGTCATAGTGGCGCCTATGGTGGTCACATGTCTGGTTACGCTATAGAACAAAAGATACTTCGTGCTGGTTATTTTTGGCCTTCTATTTTCAAAGACTGTATTGTCGCAGTTCCTAAATGCCATGATTGCCAAATTTATCAACGCAAGATACGTGCGCCACCCGTTCCTCTTCACCCTGTCATTACTGTTGGTCCCTTTTCCAAATGGGGCATCAATTTTATGACGTGTAACCCTCACTCGGCCGGTGGGCATGCTTATATCATCGTAGCCGTGGACTACTTCACCAAATGGGCCAAAGCAATGCCTACACTTGTCGTTGACGGTAAGACTGCTGCTTAGCTCATATTCAATCATATTATTGCTAGGTTTGGTGTCCCTCAAGCCATCGTTACTCTCCTAATTGAGTGTGAAATACCTTCGCTCAAGTTAGCTGTGGAATTACTGCCAAATACTTCACCAGAAGAAGAGCATCTCCTTTAGTTAGAGAGGTTGGATGAAACTCGTCGCTTAGCTGCTTTGGTCATCGAAGCACAAAAGAAGCGAGTCAAATCTCATTTTGACCAATCAATTTCTCCTTGTTCCTTCGTTGAAGGAGATCTCGTCCTCCTATATGACCAAGCTCATGATAAGCTGGGGGCAGGAAAATTTCAACCTATGTGGCATGGGCCATACATCGTTAAATGTGTATTGAAAAATGGGGCCTATGAGTTAATTGACTACGAAGGTCATCCGCTTGAACAACCCAGAAATGGGTTGTATCTCAAAAAATATTATGCCTAAGTCATTCATGCATAACAAGTGTACATAGGTGTTTTTTTTTTCATTTTTGTACATGTTTTGGGTTTTGTGTGCTTTGTGAGCATTTTCCTTCTTATTGGGTCTTACTTATTGTGCAGATGTCTATTAACCCTTATGTCAGTTTTGCGGATGGTGCTTCCTGCAGTACCATGAATTTGTCTTCGGCATCCTGGGTAATTTATAATCCTACTGGTGAGTTGATGGATCTGCAAGGTATTTGTCTAGGACGAACTACAAACAATGTCACTGAATATAGCACTGTCATTGAGTTATTAACTGAGGCGATCAACCTCAGTATACGCGCATTGCTTGTAAATCTAGATTCACAGCTTGTTGTTCTACAACCCATAATAATTATTCAGTTAGAAATCCACACATTCTGAGATTGTATTTACGAATTTGTTTATTGGAAATACATTTTGATTTCATTACTTATCAACATATTCCTAGACGAATGAACACGTTAATTGATACAATGGCTAACATTGTGTTAGATAGGCATTTGCATAATTTGTAAAAGCATCATCATATGTAAAATATCCATGTAGGGAAATAGATATATATATATATATATATATATATATATATATATATATATATATATATATATATATATGTATATGTATATGTATATGTATATGTATATGTATATGTATATGTATATGTATATGTATATGTATATGTATATGTATATGTATATGTATATGTATATGTATATGTATATGTATACATATACATATACATATACATATACATATATATATGTGTGTGTGTTTGTGTGTGTATATCGCATGTTTTCAACTATGTGCATCGTAACGTCAAAAAATATATGTATGTTTTTGTTACATCCCGAGACATCATGTCTCGCAAAATATGCAGATAAAATGAACTTAGGTGTCTAATCCGCATGATGCTCATGATAACATGTCACAACTTGTACTAGCTGCCTCAGCAAGCGGTGAATTCGGCTAGGCACCCCAACGGTATGCCTCTGGTAGGCAAGAGGAACATCATCAAAACGTGCATAATCTGGAACTCCCCAGGTGATCCCCTCCAGGTTGCACACTATCTCATCTTCCTCATCGCCCTCACCCTGAGGGTCGAAATCGTGAGGGATTCGTATCGCTATTGGTGACATACCGGCAAGTCTCTCTGGGCCAACATCTGCATCACATGGATTCAATTTCAGAACATACATAAATAAACAAAAAAATCATAATACTCATAAAATAAAAAAAATCGAGTCTTACCCAAATCTCCATCCCAATCTTCCCCCTCCGAGAGTGGGAGGTCAGGATCATCAGTGAAATCTGTGCTAGCGTAGGGCCAATCCTCCACGACAATAAGTTGTCAACGGAGCCAATAAAAAAATTTCGGCATCCAAGACATCTGCTGGCCGCCCCTTACCCTTGGCATCAGTGCAGCCCATCGGGCCAACCGTGGTTCTCTCGCTGGTGGAATCGGAACTATAACCTCCTGTCGTTGAAAAATTGGTAATCGTTCCAAGAAGAATGATACCAGAATGGATCCATAACCAAATTATTTCAGTTTGGTTTTTCTGCATTTGGTTAGTTGGCACTTCATGTTGATGGTTATGGCCTCTGCCCAGTTGTAGAGGGTCGGTGCCATGCAGTCCAAAGTAAGAAGCAATTGTGTCTTCGTTTCTTCATGTGGTGCTTGTGATCCAGCAACCCGTGTGATGGTATGCAATACCACACGTAGTGTCAAATCAGGGATAGTTTGAATATTAACTTTCCCACTATTTGAACCTTTCCGCGCTCCTCGACATACCCTGTCGATTACCATGGTCATATTTTCCATACAGGGCCTGGTGTCAGTTAGGAGTGGTGCTACACTCCTCTACGATAATCCTATGACGAAATATACATCGGAAACATCAATTTCAAGCTCTTGATCTCGTAGGATGAAATTCTCTTCATTTTCATCCCATATACTGACTAGATATTATAGCAATTCTGGTTGGGCTCGGAGGCTCGGTGTTAGAAATAATTTTAGCAAACCACAATTTCTAAGGGCTGCCATAACTCCCTCATTTTCCATGGCCAACTCATCTTCTTCACTATGCTCCCTTTCTTTCCATTCTATGACCATTTTTCTCTTTTCTGCTTGCAAACACACACATACAAGTGGTATTAAAAATTGGCACATTTGGTATGTATTTTTGTTTGAAATTGGTTTCAACCGTTGGCACGACTATTTCTAAAATTTTCATGCCAATGGGCGTGCCCCAGTATTAAAAAATGGGCGGTTGGCGCGACTCTGTGCCCGAAACCCGCGCCAACCGCGCAGCCCTAAATTTTACAATTTCTCCCCCCCAAATTCAAAATTTACAAATGCAGGAAGCAAGGAATAGCTTAAAATGACAAGAGGGATCTCAGCTCTTACCTGGAGTTGACGGATTTGCGATTGATGTACTGGATTGGCCGCTATCGTCGCCGTACGATTGCACAATAAAATGGGTGAAAATTGCTCCACTAGAGGTAAAAGTGAAAATTAATTATTTTTTACCATTTTTGGCATTTTATAACTTTTTCACAACCCTAATTAGGTTTTAAGGCATGTTTTTCGATTATTTTATTGTATTATTTTCGAAAAATACGTTTTACACATGTCTCTTGTGCAGTAACAGGTTTTTCATGCGATAGTGATGAAGTAACGAGTTATATTTTATACTTTTTTGAACTTGGTAAAAACACGAAAAATTCACTACTGGAGTCATCTTTCAGCTCTTTTCTGACTCTCCAAAACTGAAAAGATTGCCAAGATGCTTGTCATTTTGAACTCGTTAAATGGATGCGAAACGATATCTACCTAGTATACGTTTAACCCTTTTTTGGGCTGGGATAGATTATTTACGAAAAAGGAATACCTTAGCCTATCGCAATTAAGAGGTTCTCTCAGACACAATTTTCTACCTTTTCAGATCTGTGATACTACCTACGAAAAGGAACTGTTGGAGTTTTATTTTCTGCCTTCTTTTCAAACTCTCTAAACATGAAAAGATGATGAGTTCTTCCTTTTTCAGACTCGTTAAACTCTGATGAAATCGGGCTTCGTCACCATGACATTATTCGAGTTCCTCCTTCCTAGGGATCGTAAAATGTACTAGGATGGATTTTTCTGAAGGACAAACTTACAGTGCAAGCATATGCTATCCCCTTCAAGCTTTTTTTCAAAAATAATTGGGGAACTCACCAAAAATGGTGGGGGAAAATGAAACCAGGTTGTAGTCATGTTGGCAATGTGTCGCTCTTGAACATGGCACTTGTCTACATTCATGTTGTGTTGGGGACATCTCATTTCGTCATTTTTTGCCTCCATGGGTTTGGGTAATCTCTTTTGACCTCTCATTTTCTCTTTGCCATGTCATCATGACCTTAGATCCTTTGATGTAAAATACTGCCAAATCCAATGTTGATGATATGTTCAAGAGAAGTTTTCTTCTGAAGTTTTCAACCTCCCTTTGATTCTCTGTTGGTCTTGATTCACAAACATCATATTCCTCTGTCTCGTGTCGATGATGTGGGAAACATTATGGCCCACCTTCGATCAGGTCACTTCTTGTCGACTTCAGCTCATTATCCAGGAATCTGATCTAGAGACTCCTTTTTGGTACCTTGGAGCCTGCATGCCTCAATGGCAAGTTCTTTGCATTTGACATAAGGTCCACATTATTGGCCTTCGATCGACTGACTTTGCGGGTGTTCGATGCCAGATCACTGTTCACATATCGTGGATTGTACCTTTCATACCTCGAGAGCCATTTTCATTTCTCGCATCTGTTAACAACTTTCATCATTGGCTGGTAATCAGACGATTTTTCTTGCATGTTCGACTTCAAGTCACATATTCACATGCTTGAATTTGTACTTGTTCGGATCAAGATGGAGCGAAAGACCCTGGGTTTTGTCTGATAAAATCTAGGCTGCGGGTTCTTTGTGGATTATCATGACTTATTGCATGACTCTTTGATTGGATGGCTGCGACCATACCTAAGTCTATTTGTTGATATTTGCTACTGGATGGCTGCGTCCATACCTAGATCTCAGTTTTTATGTACTCTTTTATGGATGGTTGCACCCATGCCACATAATCATGTATTAGAGATATCAGTTATATTTGTAATTACAAGTTTTCCAACGGCGGTGTTTGGTTTGAACACATTATCATAAAGCATTTCACCCCTCCCTCTCCCTCAGACTTCATGCTTTAGGGGGCATTTTTTACACAACATTTTTTCACTGTCCCTGCAATCCCCATCTCGCACATTGGAGGGTCATTTATGTGACTTCTGAATAGTGTCATGCCTTGAAAATAACATCATTTCATCCATTTTGATGAAGGCAACATTCTTCCTGTGAACATTTCCCTGAGCAGAGCAGTAAAAATCCTTGTTTTTTCCTTGGCGCAAGTAGCCAGTTCTACCCTCGCGCCGAATTGGAAGATTAACACTAGGGCTGGCGCCACCTGGAGCTCTGTCCCAGTGTAATGCCCGGGCCAAGCTATTTATGAAATTTAAAAAAAAATAGAGGTGGAGGTTCCATTCCAACCACCTCCGGGATGAGTAATTGGGAGTGGTTGAACTGAAACAACCATGGGCCTCCTCCTTTATTTAGTAGTTTCCACCTCCCTTGGAACACTCCTAAAGGATAGGCCTCCCTTCCACCTTTGTAGGGATCCCAACCTCCTCTTTTCCCTCTATATAAACAAACCTTCTCTCTTTATGAAAACTAGTTGGAGCTGAAATAGCTGTAGCTGAATTTGGGTAGCTAAAGTTGGAGAAGATTTGAACGAATTATAGTTGAATAACCAAATTATTAAAGAGGTAGAACAAGGAGAAATCCATCGAAAGGTCCCTTATCCCGTCCAAATTCCCTGACATGCTTTGAGACATGCTTCACCCAAGCCCCGCTGGAGGAGAACGCAATGTCAGAGCATGGTTGTATCTCTTCTTTCTACCTATTAATATAAGTGACTATTGTCTGCTTCTCATCTTGTGTTTTTCTTTATCGAATGCAATATGCTAGTATTCTCTGACTGATTAGTAGTTTTTGTATGAAATTAGCATGTGGTATGTGGTTATTGTTTTCTTATCTCTGTGCAGGTGTCCAAACGTGAGAAGCGAAAGGGTTGTGACTTACCTTCGATCAGGAGCGAGAAGTTCTCATCATCACTACAAGTGTCGACGATAGCTTTGGACCACAGGTAGTCCATCTTATTCGCATCCTCTTTCATTCAAATGTCTAGGAACCTACACTCTAGCATGATTCCTTATTACTAGACCCACCCTAGGGCTAGAGGAATTATCTCTGTCCGCAGAGAGGATTTACCTACATAACAACAGTGAATGCCACATTAAATAAATAAATATTATAATCTATCAAGAAAATGAATCCAATGTGATCTATTGGTTGAAGAGGGTATATATTTATCCCTAAAACAAATTCATTCATTTGGGTAGTTATAAAACGTATCGATACTTTAAAAGAAATATATTTATCTAAAGTAGGTTAATAACCCAGACTGTGAATTTTGTCAAGATGTCATGTCGAAGACTCGAGAGTGCCTATTTGATGAAAGAGCAGCAAGTTCAAAATCCTATGAGTTATGTATCAGGTTTCTTTGTAGCATACGTTTGTAGAAATGTGACCCCATGAGTTAGTAGATGTCCATGCCATGGCATCAACATTGATTGATATGATAACAAGTAGGTATTCCTTAAAAAGGCTAGGTACATTAACAATAAATTTTTGAAAAGTTGACTTTCGTGAAAATTCACAGGTATAACGGTGCCATCCCAAAAATTGTGGCAATAGAATGTATAAGTACTCACATAGTTTTTTTTTTTCAAAACTGTGATCATGTAATTTTCACATTTCTATATTAATGTTGTAGCTACCATATATATATATATTGGTTATCCTAGTAATATTCAAATGCATTCGATTTCAAAATAAAATATAAAAAACCTACAACTATAAAGAATCTCGAATCCCAAATGCGGGTGTTCAATGAAAATAATACGGTGGCTGGCCCATGGCAAGACACTTGGCCAAGCCACCTGCCCACCTCTGAGCATGGTACCAAGGCCTTAAAGCCCCTTGGGGATTGGCGTCGGGCATTCAAAGCTCACTCGCTCCACCATCACTCTGCTGCAATTTGCTCAGCGCATAATTCAATGGAGACGTGTATGCCCATCCCCAGCACTTCTTTGTATGCCCAGCTCTCGAGCTCCTTCTCTCCACTTCATCTCTGCCTTTGGCTCGCCAACCAGTCGATTGGTGCCAGCCCTCCCTTGGCCCTGCTAGACTCTCGTCCTTGTGCTCATTTCTGCCTTCATTATCCCTCAGACGCCATCCCCGTGTCGTGCTTGCCTCACACCTCCCCTTTGCATTCTCCCGCCTCCAAACCAAGTCATTGTGCTTATTCTCAGAGCTCACCTTCCTGTCTCCTTCTTTCGCCTGCTGATTTACCTTCATTGTCACCTCATACAACCTCGCTCCCGCATTCGCTCGCTGGTTTGCCTTCGTCATCTTCTCACTCGGTCTCTTTGTCTTCCCATTCAGCTAGCATGCCATGGAGGCATCGTATGAGGTGCATTCGGGGTGGTGGGAGAGGAGTTGGCTCTCGTCCACCCCTTTCTAGCCATGCAGTCTCCATCTCTCAGCCTCTGGCTGGCAATATAGCTCATTTTCACTTCAACAGTGCCATAGAAAATCCCATAATTACAGCCACGATCTCGATTGTGTTCTAGGAGGAGCAGCGTGAGATCACTGCCTCTGGCTCTAGAAAGAGCAGGAGGAGCTCCACAATTTCTGTAAGGCCTCCTCAGGTCTCCAGAAAATCATTGGCCCTCCTTGTCAAATCTAGTTCAAAGACCTCCAGCAGCGACGGCAATGGCAACCAAAGCTCTGCACACTCAGACAAGAAAATGCGGGATAAAAGCTCCACTTCCTCATCTGAGAACACTGCCTAGCATTCCAAGGAAAAAGATGAATATGTGGAGGATGACTACAATTGCCTAATTGTGGAGGAGACTCCTCCCTCACACACCGATAGCTAGCCTGATGACAAGTCTCCTTACCTCTTTTTTTTGTTTTCGCAATGATTTGCTACATGCTTAGACACATGGACTGTAACCATTGTGACGATAATGGCTATTTTTGTAAACTTTGGTTTTGGTGTAACTCTGTCAATGTTGGTTTCCCAATCATGGGCATCATCTTTGGGGCCTGTTTCCCCTATAGGGGCAGTCTAATTTTTGTTTTTTTTATTAAGACTCCCTTCGGTGCTGGTTAGCTTTGCAGCCCCAGAGGTATGTCTCGCATTGTATATTATGTTCTATATCAATAGATTAAAACAATTTAGAGAAAAAAAAAAGAAAAAAAGAAAAAAAAAAAGAGTAACAAAAAATGTAAGTACAGAAAAGAAAAAAACCACAAATAGTGTCAGATGTGAGAAAGAAACCTCTACTGCATCTAGCAAGTGCCCTTCATCTTTGTACAGAGCTCCACAGTGTGTGAGAGTGCAAGCATTATGGCGATCAAGCTTGGGAGCTTCTACAAATCATCCAGATGACGTCAGAATGAGACCTTTTATTTGGATACAAATTTCATTTCCAATGTGAGCCTCGATGGTGATAGCCTCTGTTTCTAGAAAAAATCCATAGAGACCAAGTGCATCCGCAAAATTATTCCTCAATTACATTACATTAACATATGACAATGCATCCTTCCTTAAAACGTTCTTAGCGATGAGGACAAAGGGGAGGAGTCAGGAAGAAGAGTAGAAGTAGAATTAGGGCTACTACTAGAAGTGTCACTCCTTGAATGATGGCTCATTGAATAATGACTCACTACTCCATCACCTTTCAAAAGGTAATGGCTTCTCTAAGTGCACATTTTTTTTTACAACATCCCTCGCTATCTTCCAACATTCAGTATCTGACACTGAAGAGACTGAGTGAATTGAGGTTCTATCCCTGCCATAGCTGGACCCATTCCACTCTTCAATGCCCCTAGATTTCCATATTGTTCCACTTCACAACCCATTTTTACCAAAATGAAAAAGCATGTTCATGGTTATCCTCCGGGAACCTCAAGAAAAATTCATTAGAACACACCACATTCAAAATAAAAGACCCTAATCGAAATCTATCAAATGCATTTAGTGTTTGGGATTAATCGAAATCTAGAAAATGAATTTAGCATTTAGGATTCAACATTTGAGATGAATAGCTTACGGTCGAGAAGGACAATGTCTTATGGGATGATTACCTTACGGTCTGGCAGGACAGAGTCGAAACAAACTTTGAAACCATGAAATTTTAAACTACCACCAAATTAATAAATGCATAGAGGGAAACAAAGAGGTCTCTCTGAACTCTTAATTGGGTGACAAATGGGTAATGAAGAGAATGTTATAACCTATAATAAGGAATATTTCACACATTACATGACTTGTAAATAGTCTTTATTCTCTTTTATTTATTCATGTTTCTAGTCCTTTGCTTTGAAAAAGGTGGCATAGGTTGTTAGAAGGAATATATCACACACATTAGATATTTTTAAATAGTCTTTCTATTTTTTATTCATTTATTTAGTTATTTTCTTTTTTTCTATATTTTAATGCTTTTTATTGACTTTTATAATTATTTTTATGTTCTATGTTGTTAGGAAATTGTAAGAAAATATTCAAAAAAATATGTCTAAACTAAAATGATTAGAAAACAAATGACTAATAGATTTTGATATAGAGATATGGAAATAAATTCTTAGACAATTACAAGAGGACGAAAAGATCACAAGTGAGAGTGTAACATGAAGAGTGGACCTTAATATACTAATATGGATGGTGGAAAATTTATATCCCTAGCACCTTGTAAATTGTTAATTTCATAGAACTAGATGGAATTATAAATTGTTAATTTCATATAACTAGATGGAAATATTTGATTAGTTTAATTTTCTTTTATTATGTTCTTCCATATTAGTAAATGTTAATTGTGAAAACGGACCACTTCCCTATGTTCAATTCTTTATTTTGCATTAATACACATATCTTCTATTTTTATGTATACTTATATATTTAATTGTTAAAACTAGATTACGTTGAAAATGTGGTGGTGGTGATAGTTGTTAAGAAGAATCATGTGTGTTTATCTATACACTGAATAAATTGGGAGGGTTTCAAATCACATATGATGCTTACAAGTGTATAAAGAGCACATTTAACCAGGTTTGAGGGTACATTTTATGAGTATCATAATGTATATGAGGGGGAAATGGTTTTCATTGCTAGTGATCTAGTCGCACAAAGACCCCATAAATTATTTGCGCTTTGGGATATGATCCCCAAGATTCAATAAGTAATCCAAAGTGAGATGATTCATTGCTAAGGTGATAGTAGAAACAACCTTTTAGTGTTGAACTTTAGAGACAAAAGGGTATTCAAAATTTTAATATTGTAGATGGATTCAAAGACCCCTTTGTCTCTAAATTTTAACATTGTAGATGGATTCAGAGACCCCTGTAGTGAAATGTTACAATTCAGTGTCAAAATTACAATTTTCCATTTTCGGAGTGACACAATTAAAAATCACTAACAGAAATGACTAATTCATATACTTTTTGTACTTGTTATTTGGTCATTTTTATTCTTGGCCTATAATAGTCGTTTACGTTAATCATTATTAATTTTGTCACTTATTATCTAGTCATATATTTTAGTCCTAGACTAAATTAGTCATTTACGTTAGTCACTTTTAGTTTAGTCACTTATTATCTAGTCATATATTTTAGTCCTAGACTAAATTAGTCATTTAAGTTAGTTGCTTTTAGTTTAGCCACTTATTATCTAGTCGTATATTTTATCCCTAGACTAAATTATTAGTTCAAGTTAGTCATTTTTAGTTCAGTCACTTAAAATTTCTCAATTTTAGTTGTAATTCACTTCAAATCATTGCGGTGACTAAATTTTTTAGTCACTTAGTCACTAATTTCATCATTTTCTACTAGTGATGGTTATGAGAGAAAAAGATACGAAGACATCTAATGCTTTACAGGGATGTGATCCCATTCATAAAAAGGAATTATGTGAAATTGTTTTCTAATTATGATGGGATTTCCCAGGAACCAAGTGGGTTGCCTCCAAAGCATGATACCCAACATTGGTATGTACAGGTTGTCAGCCATTGAGATGGAGGAGATAAAGAAGCAGGTGCAGGAATTGCTAAAACAAGGGGTCATAAGACCAAGCTCTTCTCCATGCAGTTCACCTATTGTGTTGGTGCCAAAGAAAGATGGCACATGGAGGATGTATTTGGACTATATAGCACTCAACAAAATAATGGTGAATAATCGATACTCTCTCCCTTGCATTGATGATTTATTAGATCAATTGAAAAATGTTGTCTATTTCAAAAAAATAGACTTGCACAGTGGATATCATCAGGCCAGGATTGCAAAACATGATGTATGGAATATTGCATTCAAGATGAAACAGGGATTGTTTGAATGGTTGGTGATGTCATTTGTACTATGCAATGCTCCAACCACATTCATGAGGGTGATGAATGATATTTTCAGGCCTTTTCTTGATGATTTTGTACTTGTGTATCTTGATGACATTATGTTTTACAGTAGGACATGGGATGATCATATGAGTCATGTTAAAAAGGTGCTTAATGTTTTTCAAAAAGAAAATTTGTATGTCAAAATGTATAAGTGTGAATTTGGTAAGACCTCTTTGGTTTACTTAGGTCACATTGTTGGAGGTGTACAATTGGAAATAGATGCTTATAAAACTAATGTGATTGTAAAGTATCCTAAACCCACCAATGTTATAGAGGTTTGTAGCTTTTTGGGTGCAATACAATACTAGAGAAGGTTCATTGCCAACTTCGTCATCATTACATCCCCTTTACATGCATTGATGAGAATGAATAAAACCTTTTAGTGGGGAGGAAAGCAGTGAAAATCCTTTAATACATTGAAAGAGAAGATCAACACTGCACTATTTTTGGCTTTACCAGACCTCCAGCAGCCTTTTGAGATCAAGACAGATGCCAGTGGATATGCCATGGGAGCATTCTTGATGTAGCAAAGGAACCTTGTATGCTACCATTCAAAGAAATTCTCCCAAACTGTTGTGAACTATCTCACATATGACAGGGATTTGTATGCCTTGGTTCAAAGGGTGGAGAAGTGGAAATAATATTTTATCGACATGGATACCATCATTCACATATATCACCAACCCTTGCAGTACCTTCAGTCGCAGACCAAGCTTCAACAAGCATGTCATTTCATATGGATGGGGTTCCTCCAACAATTTCACTTGGTAATAAAATACAAGAAGGGTACCAACAACTAAGTGGCAGATATGCTTTCTCACCCTCCTATTTCTGCATCTATCGTTTTGAAAAATTCTTCTTTATCTTTTAAAATTTATGCTTAACAATATGCTGATGATGATGATTTTAAGGAGATTTATGCAAAATTGATGCATGGATCACAAGTGGATAATTATCACTTGCAGGGAAAATTATTGTACCGTATTGGAAAATTTTATATTCCCACGAATGAAAGGATACATGTAATCATAGAGGCACATACCTCTCTTTTGTCAGGTCATGTTGGTGTAGAAAATACTTTGTGTCATTTACATAGGTTTTTTTTGCCTCACATGAAAAATATTATGACTCGATATGTAAAGGGGTGTATGTTGTGTTCAGTTTGCAAGACTGCTAATAGAAAATTAGGGCTCTACACACGACACCTTGTTCTAAGTCGTCCATAATAAAGTGTTTCAATGGATTTTGTAATCGGTTTTCCTTTGTCTAGGAGAGGTCGTGACTATTTGTATGTCGTGGTGGATCGATTTAGAAAAATGTGTGTCTTAATGTCTTGTAAAAAGCAGGTCACTGCAGAGAAGACTTCTCATCTCTTATTCCAAATTTTATGGGTCCACTTTGGGCTGCCCACATCCATTGTGTCTGATTGAGACTCTCCCTTTCTTGGAGATTTTTGGACGAGTTTGTGGAGAATGAAGGACACCAAGTTGAAGAGGTGCACAAAATTTCATTTGCAAATCGACAAACAAACCGAGGTTGTGAACCGCAAAGTGATACACTTACTCTGAGGCTATTGTGGCAAGCATCCAAAGTTTGGGGAAGATCAACTTCCTTATGTACAAAATGCATACAATTGGGTAGTGGATTCATCCACTCATAGCTCATCGTTCGACACATGCTTTGGTTATTATCCAAAGGATGCCTTAGATATGGTCTTTGAGAGAGATGAATATTCCAATGTGAAATATGATAGGGACAAAGCATGGAACTTCATTTAGCAGATACAGATGATTCACTAGGAAGTGCAGGAGAATTTGGAGAAAACTCAAGCTCAATACAAATCTCGACATGACAAGCACAAAGTCGATAACCAATTCCAGGTTGGAGACAAAGTGTGGCTCCACATCAACAAATACAGGATGAAAGGGGAAGGAAATAAGTTGAAACCAATCTTTTATGGCCCATACACCATATTAGAGAAGATTGAAGACAGTGATTTTTGTCTTGATTTTCCAGCGTACATGCAGATGTACTTATTGGTGAATGTTGAAAAATTGAAGCTTTATGAGCCTCCTTTGATCATGGACACCGAATAGGTTGGAAAGGTTCCTACAATGGATGATTTTGCACCTAAATACTTGGAAAAGCTACCGTAGGACATCATTCTTGATAGGAAGACCAGGACTTCATGATGGGGAGGCGTGGGGTACCGGCGTGGGGTACCTTCATATTGGTTTCAAAGTAATGCATCCAAGTAAGGCTAGATGGATGGAAAAGGAGAAAGTGAGAGAGAAATTACCATAATTGCCAATTGAATGATAAAGCTTTTGGCAATCCAAAAGCTCATTAGCGAGGAGGAATGATCTGGATGGATCTAAAAATAGAAGTGGCCTTGAAAATAGCTCAAAAATCAAAGCCATCTAATGGAATTGAAACTAGGGCCATATCGTAGTTCTTGTCGCTCTGATTCCAATGGTGCAAATGACACTCAAATCCAATTTCAAGTGCTCAAATTATAGCTGGCCAAATTTCTGGACAAACTGGATCAAGTGGAAAACCAACGAGGCAACAAATTGGCAGAATATTGGCGCATGGAATCCAGCGGTCGGAAGAGGATAATTTTTTGCCTACTTTATTATCTAGTTTTCCTTATTTTCTGGTGAGAAAATTTTAACTATATTTTGTAAAAATAATAATATATATCTATGTGTGTGTGTGTGTGTGTTTTGGGGGGGCGGGCTTCCAAGCCCGCCACACCCAGTGGTCTATGTATTAAATATAATTAAAATGCGTGGTGAGTGGGCCACACCCGGCGGACCTTCCTGACCCACCAAACATAAACCATATATTATTTGAGCAGAATCGGTGAGGCTTGAACGCACCCGGACCGGTGGGTCGGTCTGCCACCCAGACGGCTCCAAAATTGTGTTAACACAACATTTACCGCAACCATTTTCCATATTATATGTGACTTCCCAGAACATTATAACCACTAAGTTAAATATATATCAAATTCGCGTTTGTAAAATAATAATATGTTATGTGGGGTGTAGCGAGGTTTGAGCCTTGCCTGCCCCCAACAAATCTGTTGAACTTTACCATTGGGCCAACGACCCATACCTTGGCCAATTTGCCCACCAAATTATATAAGAACTCAATGCATTTTCCCAAGATGCCAGTGGAGGGCAGACAGGCGCATAACCAAGAGTGTTCTAAGGTGTGGAACCATGAGCGAGGGAATCATTGAGATGTTGAAAATATTCCTTTAGAGGGCCAAAGGTACCAGTCTCAGAATTTGACAAGTTTATAGTCGATTTTTCACGTTTTCACACTAGGAGTCAAACCACGCATTATGTTTCTCCATTTGAGGTCTCCATTTTCAGACCATCATCTGAACTGGAGGTATAAGGGTCATTTCTATAAATTTTCTTGTAATTGATTTCTTTGATGCCACTTAATGAAATAAGGCCTCCCCACTATGAGCAGGGCCCAGAGACCTAGCCCATATTGGGTGAAATCTGTAATCAAATTGTTTGTGTGCTTTTGATTTCATGGTTTCTTTATGATTTCCACTTTTGTTTCATGTGTTAAGTTACTTGGTTAATATTTTAATTTTATATGCATCCTTGAAGTTAAAAGATCTGGATCAGGCTAGGAGAATTCTTCTTGAAGATGTGAGAGACCATGTGATCTCAAATCTCCATGGAAAAGAGACACCATTTGTTATGTGGAATAAAATGACTGAGCTATTTGAAAATAACAGTGACCATAGAAATTTGGCCCTGAAAGACAAACTTCAAAACATAAATATGTAGAAGAATGATATTATATGCAGTATCTCTCCATATTTACAAAATTTCACGATGATCTTGGAGGGGTTGGGGTGAATGTTACATAAGATGACTTGGTGATCCTAGCTCTTCTAGGCCTTCCAAATTCTTGGCACAACTACCAGGACTCTATGAATGGAAGGGAATAATTGCTGAATTAGGAAAGTTTGTGGTCCAATTTGGTTCAATAAGAGTTCAGGAGAAATAATAGAGATGGAACATCATCCAAAGCTGAGGATGAAGAGAAATTTTCCTTGGTTGAAAAGGGGAAGAAGGGCAAAGGAAAGAAGACCTAGAGAAAACTTGATTCCAGACAAAATAATGGCAAGAATAAATACTTGAGCAAGGTAAAATGCTTCTACTGCCATGAATTCAGGCACTATGCAACAAAATGTTTGCACAAGAAGTATAGCAAGAAGCCTTTGGTAGGAATAGCAAGTGAAGAACTAGCCTCACAATTTGAATTATAGTTCACCCTAATAGCATGCATGGCCAAAACTATTATGGGGAGTGTGTGGTACCTTGATTTTGGTGCCTCGTTCCATATGGAAGGGTGCAAGGAGTTTTTCAATTTCCTAGAGGAGAATGATCTCCATATGCATATCTAAATGGGGGATGATGGGAGGTACAATTCTACAGGAATTGGAACTGCTACCTTTGAGAGGGAGAAAGCCTCTCCTCTTCTCCTCAAAGTTCTTATGTTTGTACCTGGGTTGAAGAAGAACCTGATCTTTATAACAGTTTTGGAGGATCGTGGCTATGATGTTATTTTCAGTAAAGGGAAATTCATTTTGAGACAGAGCTATCAGGAAAGTGAAGAAAATCATGGTTTTATTGAAGAACATATACAAACTTGAGCTGAGAGATTACATTACATTGAGTAGTAATGAAAACAAATTGCAGATTCGAGAGGTTGGAGAACTCTCGCACAAGAGGTTGGGTCATCTACACCATGGTGCCTTAAAAATCATGCAACAAATCACCACTGGTCTCCCTAAAGAATCCCTTGACCAATAGGATTCTTGCAAGGGTTGCACATTGGGGAAATATGTCAAATCCACATTCCATGGCCCAGATAGCAGAGAAGATGCAATATTGTGGCAAGTCCACTCTAGTGTTTATGGAACTTTTCTATAGCCTCCACTGCAAAACATAGGTATT
Source organism: Pinus albicaulis (assembly GCA_034641835.2). Lineage (NCBI taxonomy): Eukaryota > Viridiplantae > Streptophyta > Pinopsida > Pinales > Pinaceae > Pinus > Pinus albicaulis. The sequence goes on along the minus strand of CM076573.1, from coordinate 505,515,481 downwards.
ATGCTATTTTTATCGATGATTTCTCAAGAAAATGTCGGATCTTCTTCATGCGAAATAAGGATGAAGTTTCTCATTATTTGTTGAGTTCAAGGGATTATTTGATAAGGAGACTCGGAAGAAGGTGAAGGCTCTCAGAAGCGACAATGGAGGTGAGTTTGTTTTGCATGCCTTCAAGGATTTTTGTTCCAAATATGGTATTCGAAGAGAATTAACAACACCCCATAGCCCGCAATAGAATTGGGTAGTTGAGAGGAATAAAAATAGCATAGTGGGAGAAGCAAGGGCCATGTTGCATGATTATGGGCTGTCATTGCATCTGTGGGCATAAGCATGCAACAAAACAATATACTTGTAGACCTAGACTTGTCAGGTAATACTTGGCATGATAACACCGGACGAATATTTCTATGGGAGAAATCATGATGTGTCTCATTTCAAAAAATTTGGAGCTTCAGTTTATTGTCATGTCTCATGGGGTTCGAGGAAGAAACTAGAGCCTACAACAAAGTTGGGAGTTTTTGTAGGATACACTAAAACTCCACACAATTATCAGGTGTATTTACCTTCATTGAGGATGATAGTTGTGAGGAGATATGTCAATTTTGATGAGGACAAGGCTATGATATGCTCTCTGGAATGAGAGTTAAGTATTGATTTAGAGGATCAAAATAAAGCTCAAAAATATAAGTGCTCAAATTCTCTTGAAACCAGTGCCAAATCATAGATCTTGTTATTTTGATTCCAATAATGCTTGAATCACCTCAATCCGAGATCGCATGAGAAATTTATCGCATTATGAAGTTTTTGACAAAAAACTAAAAAGTCAACTTGCAGGGTTGACTGGGAAGACCATACGATGACATGACACTGATGTCTGTAGGATGATTAGGCGATACGGTTGTCAGACAATCCAATCCTGTGAGGACAAGTGGCGTATTTCTATATGCGGTTGAATTTTTTTGGGGCTAACCATAAGCCATCACGTGGCCCAATGAAATGTTGCCACATGGCCCTATGGAAGGTCATCGTGTGGCCTAAGATTCTGTGATAAAAGTTTAGTGGACTGATCAAAAACCACCGCAGGTTTTGACCCCATAACCTATTAGCTATGGAACAATTGCCCTACCATTGTGCCACATTAATTCTTGTTATAATATGGTCGACTGGTTTTAATTAAGCATTATCAAAATCGGCATTGGAGGAAGGGTCAGGTCAGCGAGCGTACCCGATTAGCCTAGCTCCAGGTCATATTATGGTTTCCATGACCGTGGCATAAGGAAGTAGGGTTGGTGCGCGTGGCACCTTTCCCATGACCCAACCCTTGATTTTGTTGAATTTGTGTGATCGCCAACAGGATTTCAGGAGGGGTGGGGTGCATGGGACCCTACCCGTGCCCCAACCCACAGTTATATCAATGAACAAATGACCAAGAGTGGGGTTGAGATGCACGTGGCCTATGGTTTGCGCCCCATGGTCATATTTACTACCATATGACTGACCGAAGGTAGAGAAAAAGGGTCATGACCAATGTGTTTGTTTAATCGTTCGACAATTTGCATCAAAATCAGTGAGATTTGTGGGCCAAACCTGCCACCTACGATGGATAAAAATTTTCCTTGCAAGTTATCCAAACAACAGTTTAATTTCTAGTTTTGCGAGGAGGTCTAATTTGCAAAACAATTAGAAAATAAATGGAGGCCTAACTTGGTCATTTTTTAGTCTTTTTGAGCCCAAAAAGAGCCTACACAAATGTTTTTGGGTGTTCTTGACACAATGAAAGAGTTATTTTTTCAATTTTAGCATATAATATAAAGGGCCACCATTGGAAACTGGACTCGGAGATGTAACCCACGAGGAGTGAACTTCGTCATCAAATTTTTGTGTTGTGATGTCGCATGTTGTTTATTTTTAATTGTTAAAATATGAAAAATTTAACTTAGTTTGTGTGCTTTTGCAATATCGATCCATTTCCCATAAGACATAAACTAGCTTGCAAAACTTTACATGAAATCTCCAATTTTAATTTTAAATCAGTTTGGTATCATAGCATGGTTTTGTGAATGTTTGGCAGATTTTGCAGGTACTTTTTCTTGAATGATTACAAGATCTAAATTGAAAAGAGGAGAAAGAGTGCTTAAAGAACCAAACCCTCAAATTGGTTCAAGGAGGCCATAAACTCCACTAGTCATTGCATATGAAAAATGACAAGAGTGTTGAAAAGTGTAACTAGGATCGGTCTTCATAATGACTACATAATTATGAATTTATGTAATGAAGAATACAAATATATTAAAATGTATTTTGTAAAGCTCAACTCATGGGTTTCATGGGAAAGTAGTTTTTATTATAGGTCAAAGACTTTTTCTTGATGTCTTTTAGGGATTTGTCATCTTGTCGTAAATGTATAAAATAGAGTGACGAGTCATGTATGAGAATTCATGTTACACTTGTGTAAAGGACAAATTATATGCTCCAAAGACCTTGTCACCTTGCTCCACGAAGTCAGATCCAAATGTGTTGGAAATATCATCCTTGATGAATTTGACCTGCCTACAAAGCTCATATAGGCCTAGAAGCTAGAAACAGTCACTATAAATAAAGGAACTGCGACCTCATTATGATCACATCAATTCGGATAAAATTTGAAATTCAGTGTGAAGTACAGTGCAAAGAAAAGAGAATATTCAGCGAGAAGAAGAGGCTAGTAAGAAGGCAAGTTTGCATGGTAATAAAGTATACACAATTCGGTCTTCAAGGGATGCATCTATACCTCGCATATCTCAGTGAGAACCGAGGGTTACCACAATGTATCCATAGTTTTCTCTTGAGTTAAAGAAGAGTCATATATATTTTGGTTTGGGAACATGTATCTAGCATAACTCATAAAGGAGCCAAAGGTAAGTGCAGTGCAAAGGAGGGTTACTAAAACAGAAAGAGATCTCGGTCTAGGACTTAGAGGGTAGATCGTGAAAGAGTCTCTGGGAGGCCAAGGCTAGATCAAAGGAAGAACAAAAAGTAATCACATCATTTAAGGGCTATGGACCAAGCTTTCTAAGGCTGGTGCAAAACGATGTCGAACAGTACAGAAAGGAAAGAAGTTACACTAAGAGTCAAAAGGGAGTAGTGACAAGGTCTTGGAGGCATACATAGGTCAAGGGTTGTATCATGGTCATGGTACTTGTCAATTGAACATCTATAAGAAGAATTACTTGTGGGTTTTCCTCTCCAAGAGGGAGAGGTTTTGGCGCTGAATGGAAGAGCCAAAATCTTGTGTCATTTTTTTTTTTTGATAATTGACTTAATGAATGATCTAATAAGCTAATGAAGAGAAGATCTAAGTAAGAGAGATAATTTCACAATTAATTATCAAGTAGAGAATTGAATCAAACTATGCCCTATCAAATTTTCAATAATGATTTTATGTTTGAGGATGAGAGAGCTTTTAGAAAGGCTTTATATGATATGTCTGAGATAATGAAAGTGTTTTACATTGAGAGGACAACAAGGTTGCAAGGAGAAAGTTATAATCAACTAAAAGGTAATGGTGGTGATGGGAGAAATCCTCTATCTCCACCTCCTCCTTCACCTCCATCTACACCTCCATTTTCACATTCTTCATCTCATATACCTACTCCTCCTCCATCTCCAAAAGGACATGTTAAGTCTCCTTTGATTAAGCTTGATGTCGAGTTTGAATTTCCTATGTACAATGGGGAAGTAAATGCTGAAAAGTTGGATAATTGGGTTCGTCAAATTGAAGTCTATTGTAGTATTCAAAAGATTAATGATGATGTCACTAAGATTGAGCTTGCTTCTATTCGCTTATAAAGTGCAACCCTCATCTAGTGGAAGGCCAAAACTCAAGAAGATTTGAAGAAAATTGGTAATTTTTTTTTTTTTTAGGAATATTGCTTCTGTGATCCATAAATTGTGAAAAAATCTTTCGGTAAAAATCACATCCAAATAAATTTGGTCGACGCGTTTCGAACCAGCCAGTGTGGTTCATCATCAGGACTTGATGAAAAACTGATCAGGAGACCCAATTAAATAGATATGAGAAGCTCCAACTAGCCGTTGAAAAATAACGACTAGTTAGACTAAATCAAAGTCATAGTAAAAAAATATATATAAAAAGATTAAAGTTTATAATATGAATATTATTTATTATTATTTTTAATTTTAATTAATTTTTATTTTTATTTTTATTTAATATACAATAGGAATTATTCAAAATATTCTAGAAGATTAAATAAATATAGGATTATTTCTATTAATAAAACATAGTTAAAATATTTTTCTTGTTTAATATTATTTAAAAACATAAAGGATTAAATGCTACTATAATATAATAAAATAAAATAAAAATAAAATAAATAAATAAATAAATAATACTAATTTAATTTTTAATAGTTTATTTTAATTTATTTTATTAATATTTATTAAGTAATTTACTTATTTATATATTTATTTTATTTAATTATTTATTTATTTTTTATTTTATTTGATTTTATTTTATAGATTTATTAAGTTAAAAAAAATAAAAATAAAAAATAATAATAATAATAATAAATTAATTAATTAATTAAAATTATAAAAATTAAAATTTAAAAATAAAAATATAATAATAATAATAATAATTATATAAAAATAAATAAATAAATAAATATTTTATTTTATTTTATATTTATTTATTATTATTATTATTATTATTATTTTTGGTTATGAATGAAGAGCAGGAATCCAACACCTGCTAACCATCCACCCATCGTCCCTGTTCAGGTTAAGAGGCCTCTTTTCGATTTCCAAGGCTTCTCGCAACTTGCGGTGGTGGAAGTGGTCGACCTTCGCAATCACCTTAGCATCTTCAATGCAAATGTGATGATTGGTCTTCTCAAAATGCTCTGCTAGGGCCGAGGAGCGCGATCTATTATGCTTAAGGTCAGCGACATGCTCATGAATTCTTTGATTAATAGACCGGCCTGTTTCACCAATGTAAGGTGTCCCACAAGAGCATGGAATCAAGTACACACCCTTACCATCCTTAGGGAAAATCGGGTCTTTAACAGATCTAAGGGAACTTCGAATGGTGCGGTAGGGTTTAAACGTAGAGGAAACATTAAACTTCTTTAGGATCCTAGCGATTTTATCCGTAGTACCTTGGATAAACGGAAGGTGAACTCCAGATAATCGATCGCAAGGATCTTTCCTAACTCTAGGACCCCTTTCCGCTTTTTGAAAAGCTTTAAGGCAGTGACTCATACTATAACCATTTTTATTAAAAACTTTAAGGAGATGAGCCTTTTCACCTTCAAAATGGTTAACATCAGAGATTCTAAAGGCTCTGGTAGCTAAGGTGTTGAGAACCCCGAGCTTCTGAGCAGGGAAATGGTGAGAACTAGCATGTAAATACTGCTCAGTGTGCGTCTTCTTTCTAAAAACTTGATGAGAAAAAGAACCATCTTCATTTCTAGAAAGGAGGACATCAAGAAAATGCAAGCTACCATTATCTTCAAATTCCATGGTGAACTTAATGAAGTCAGATTGATCATTAAGATGCTGGAAGAAAAGGTCCAATTTCTCCTTACCATGAGGCCACACAACACAGGTGTCATCGAAAAATATTTTCCAAAGCTTAGGTTGAAATTCTCTCCCCTTGAATAATACTGTTATTAATCTCTCTAGTTTTTCTTTCGATCCTCATGTCTTTAGTTTGTTGAAAAAGTGTCTGAATTTTGCTCTTGCGCCTAAAAAAATCCCACGTCTAGACATTATCTGTGATATTGAATATGGGATTAGGAATTTACCTGATACTACCAAAGACATTACCAGGCAGGATTGTGCCATGATCCTTAGAAAAGCTAAGCCGCCTAAGAGCAACATCAGTAAACTAGAGTTTGAGGCTCTCAAATCTTTAAACAACAACCCTAACATTGTGGTTCTTAAAGCTGATAAGGGAGGTGCTATGGTCATTTTAAACAAAGATGATTATCATAATAAGATGTTAGATCACCTTCTTAACAGTGGGAGTTATAAAAAGCTTGACAAAAATCCTCTAAAAAAAGTTTCAAAAGAAGTTGCTTTGGCTATAAAATCGAGTAGCACTGTTGGTTCTTTGAGCAAAAAGCTAATTGAGAGTAACCCTCTCACGCCAAGGATTTATGGTCTTCCTAAGATTCATAAGGATGGAGTCCCCCTCCGCCCTATTGTTAACACCATAGGAGGTCCAACTTATCTGCTTGCTAAATTTCTAGCCACTAAGCTGAAACCGCTTGTAGGTCAGACCTCTTCCTTTGTTAAAGACTCTTGGTCTTTTATTAATGATTTGAAAGACTTGAAGTTAGACAGTGATGATAGGTTTTTTAGTTTTGATGTTGTTTCCTTATACACTAGCATCCCTATTAGGGAGGCTGGCTGTTGATGTCATTTCTCGTGTCACTGATCCAGATACGGCTCATCTTGTTGAAATTTGTCTAACCTCGACTTTCTTTAGTTTTGAGGGTGAATTCTATGAACAGACTTGTGGTGTGGCCATGGGTTCCCCCATTTCTCCTGTGGTAGCTAGTTTGTTCATGGAAGACTTTGAATCTAGAGCCCTTTCCTCTTCTCTTTTTCAACCTAAGCTTTGGAAAATATTTGTCGATGACACCTGTGTTGTGTGGCCTCATGGTAAGGAGAAATTGGACCTTTTCTTCCAACATCTTAATGATCAATCTGACTTCATTAAGTTCACCATGGAATTTGAAGATAATGGTAGCTTGCCTTTTCTTGATGTCCTCCTTTCTAGAAATGAAGATGGTTCTTTTTCTCATCAAGTTCTTAGAAAGAAGACGCACACTAAGCAGTATTTACATGCTAGTTCTCACCATTTCCCTGCTCAGAAGCTCGGGGTTCTCAACACCTTAGCTACCAGAGCCTTTAGAATCTCTGATGTTAACCATTTTGAAGGTGAAAAGGCTCATCTCCTTAAATTTTTTAATAAAAATGGTTATAGTATAAGTCACTGCCTTAAAGCTTTTCAAAAAGCGGAAAGGGGTCCTAGAGTTAAGAAAGATCCTTGCGAACGATTATCTGGAGTTCACCTTCCATTTATCCAAGGTACTACGGATAAAATCGCTAGGATCCTAAAAAAGTTTAATGTTTCCTCTACGTTTAAACCCTACCGCACCATTCGAAGTTCCCTTAAATCTGTTAAAGACCCGATTTGCCCTAAGGATGGTAAGGGTGTGTACTTGATTCCATGCTCTTGTGGGACACCTTACATTGGTGAAACGGGTCGGTCTATTAATCAAAGAATTCATGAGCATGTCGCTGACCTTAAGCATAATAGATCGAGCTCCTCGGCCCTAGCAGAGCATGTTGAGAAGACTAATCATCACATTTGCATTGAAGATGCTAAGGCGATTGCGAAGATCGACCACTTCCACCATCGCAAGTTGCGAGAAGCCTTGGAAATCGAAAAGAGGCCTCTTAACCTGAACAGGGACGATGGGTGGATGGTTAGTAGGTGTTGGATTCCTGCTCTTCATTCCTTAATAAATAAATAAATAAATAAATATAAATAAAATAAAATAAAATATTTATTTATTTATTTATTTTTATATAATTATTATTATTATTATTATTATTATATTTTTATTTTTAATTTTTAATTTTTATAATTTTTATTTATTTATTTATTTTATTATTATTATTATTATTATTATTTAACTTAATAAATCTATAAAATAAAATAAAATAAAATCAAACATAAATAAATAAATAAATAATTAAATAAAATAAATATATAAATAAATAAATTACTTAATAAATATTAATAAAATAAATTAAAATAAAAATTATTAAAAATTAAATTAGTATTATTTATTTATTTATTTTATTTTTATTTTATTTTATTATAGTAGCATTTAATCCTTTATGTTTTTAAATAATATTAAACAAGATAAATATTTTAACTATGTTTTATTAATAGAAATAATCCTATATTTATTTAATCTTTTAGAATATTTTGAATAATTCCTATTGTATATTAAATAAAAATAAAAATAAAAATTAATTAAAATTAAAAATAATAATAAATAATATTCATATTATAAACTTTAATCTTTTTATATATATATATATATATATATATTTTTACTATGACTTTGATTTAGTCTAACTAGTCGTTATTTTTCAACGGCTAGTTGGAGCTTCTCATATCTATTTAATTGGGTCTCCTGATCAGTTTTTCATCAAGTCCTGATGATGAACCACACTGGCTGGTTCGAAACGCGTCGACCAAATTTATTTGGATGTGATTTTTACCGAAAGATTTTTTTACAAAATTATCTCTTATTAGAATGAATTTATAGTTGCATTAAGAAGGAAATTTTATTCTTTGGCTTACATGAAAGAATCAATTATGGATTGGAAAAATTGTGGACAAGCTAAAAGTAAGAGTGTTCAAAGTTACATAGAATAATTTAGAAGTGTTGTGTAGGTAAACCCCCTCTGCGGATAGAGGCGATCCCTCTATCCCTGGAGTGGGTGTAGCAACAAGAGAGAAAGCTGGATTTTCGGACTCCTATCTAATGAACGAAAATGAGTTAGGATAGATGGCCTACCTTAGTCCAACGCTTCTGTTGTCGTTTGCAGTAGAGATCCACTAATATTTGTCTTCACACATCGCGGTATTTCAGTGGCAATATCCGTGTACCTGCACAAGGATCAAGTGAACAATGACAACATACGAAAACATATTTTCATTCATAGTTATTTGATTGGTAAAGGAGAATCAAAACATTTTATATATTATTAAAGACAAAATTGGAACCAAAAAACTAGTCTTGTATTAAAGGTAGAGAGAAGAATTTTACAACAAAAAAGCCTTGACGTTGCAGCCTCCTTCAACAGGTTCAGTCAAATGCGTCTCAAGCATTCGTCGGGGATCAGACTTGGTAAGGCAATGGGCCTAAACTCTCTATTGAAAATGGATTCCTCTCTTCTCTATTCTCAGACCAGCTATAATAAGGACTGTTCAGCTAGCTGAAACTATGTGAGAAGGATGTATTTATATGAGAGGAGGAGGTGGTTTGGGATCCCTCATAAGGTGGAAGGGGGAGCTTATTCTTTGGGAATTTGCTCAAATGTAGGAAACAAGAAGCTAAAGGAAGGACTTCGACGTTATTCAGTCGAAAAAACCATGATGACTCTGCTCACGAAGTGGTTGGACATGGAAACTTCGTTTCTATTTTAAAAAACTTTTCAAAAACAGCTCGGCGTGGGTAGTTCATTGAGACAGAGTGCCAATGGGCATGAGGCCCAGTGCTAATTTCTCTATGGGTGTGAGGCCATAGCTGCCTACCAACGTTGACCCAAAATCATGTGTTTTTTAGAGTCTGCTGCAGGAATAGTCAACAGAGAAAATGTTCTTCACATGCCAAGGGATGCAATGACACTTTTTGCAAGGTATGACAATACACAGAAGTCTCTGAAATGGTCCTCCAGTATTTGGGATGGGGATTGCAAGGATGGTGACAAAATAATGTGTAACAAGAAGAATAGCTTTAATCTTGGGTGTTGATTAGTCCTCACGAGATACTCTCCTTAAATACATAGGTGGATTACATAGTTATTTGACAAATAATATACTTATGTTTAATCCCACCAATTTAGATGAAGTATGTGTTTATGCATGTCATTTAGAATCAAGAGGCAAGAATGTTCCTCAAGAGACTAGCAAGAAACCTTTTAAATCCAGAGACAAAGGAAAGGGGAAATTTAAAGGAAAATGAAAAATAATTCTAATTTCATGAAAGAGGGAGAGAAACTTACCTGTAAACATTGTTCAAAATATGGTCATGATGAAGACCATTGTTGGAAATTACATCAATAAATGAGACCAAAGAAGTTAAATAACAAGGGGAAACAAAAGATTATTGCTACAACTCAACAAGATCTAGAATTTGATTGAGGTGATGAAACCAAAATCACAATCATGGGAATGAAAGGTATAGCTTCTAATGCAAGTACTAGTTCTTCTAGTAAGCCTCTTGAACCTAAAAATGTGAAATAAATAAGTGAGCTTTTCAATATTAGTGTCAATACAAAACATACAAAAGTTGATACATTGTTTCATAGATCTCCGAAGCAATTGTCAATAAACTTAATTTAGAAACTACACCTCATACGAAACCTTACCCTTTGGGTTGGGTATGTGATGATGACAAATTACAAGTGACAAGAAAATGTAAACTCAAATTCGCCTTTTGATGCAGATGCATCTAACCTAGGGTTGATTGTTTACTATGGGAGTTGGTTTACAAAGTTAGGATTTAATTATTTAATGTATTTTTCCTACAGTTTTAGGAGAAAATGATAATTCTTGTAAATAAGAGAAGATTCCAGAGTATTGTGGAAGGTTTGAGAGATTTAAAATATAGTTAGCTCTTATATAGGGATAAAGGATTAGATGGGATATTTTATGGATCATGAGAGATATTTTGGGAGTTAGTTAAAGGATCTAGAACCTACTTGGGTTCTAATCCATTTGTATAAATTTAGGTGATCCATGAGGAATGTATGTAAGTAAAATTGTGTGACTGAGTGTGAGGAATAAGAGGGTAGATAAAGGATTAGATGAGATATTTTATGGATCATGAGAGATATTTTGGAAGTTAATTAAGAAATCTAGAACCTACTTGGGTTCTAATCCATTTGTATAAATTTAGGTGATCCATGAGGAATGTATGTTAGTAAAATTGTGTGAGTGAGTGTGAGGAATGAGAAGGCAATCATTGAACCAATAATTTATTTATTTAATTAATTAATTATTGAGAGTTTGTACATATATTCTTTATGGATTTTCGGTTTTGGTATTATATGTATTTATTGATAAGATGCAGGCCCTATGGTCTGTGGCTTCATTTTGGTATCAGAGTATGTGTAATTTCTTTGCAAAGAGTCGAGAGTTTTAGTGAGTAAGTTTTACAACCATTTTAATATGCAAGAATTTACTGCATTTGATGTCTGCGGTTTTTTGTCTTTACACATCATCACCAAGCGAGCCGGCTATAAAAATATGTCAAGCGAGTCTGATATGATTTTTGTGTGCGGGCCCATTATGATTATTAAACAGGAGACCTGGAGGACATTTTGATCTGGGGAGCTGTTTTTTACCACAGGTTGCACACATCTGCAGATGGATCGAATCAGGCGAGCGGGTTTAACAAATATCTATCAAGCGAGCGTAAGATATGACTTTCCAGGCGTGCGCGTTTTTGGCTGTTTCAATCATATACATCTCCCAACATGAATTATCAAGCGTGCGTTGGTTATTATAAGTCAGGCGAGCCAGTTATTATCTTTTTCAGGAGTGAATATGCCGATTCTATCAAGCGAGCGAGATTCACAAAGGAAGCGAGCGAAATATCTACCTATAAGGAGGATGAGATTACCCTTGTAGACACTCCATTCGAGCCGGAAAGATATCAGATCTTATTCATGCAGCTAATTTCTTATCTATGAATCTTCTCATGGAGATAATATCTATAAGTTTCATTATTTGTAATCTCCATTTTTGTTTTTCCATGTATGTGTTTATAAGTATGGGGACTCATCTGTCCCAGGTTATGGGATGCCCACAATCTCTATCACTGCTTCACTTCATGAGCAGTTTCTATTTGGGCTTCATAATGACTTTCTCGTTGAATATCATTCTCAGCTGAGATTTTATGTTGGATATGTACTGTTTTATATTTTAATATAAATCAGCGTTTTTTTCTCCTGAAAAAAAAACTGTGTCAATGTCTCCAGCTCTGTAAGACTATCGAACCAAAGGATCGCTTTAACATATCAGAATCCAATAGATTGGCCATGTTCCTTCCAAACATATGTTAATCACACGAAGGAAGGAGCCAATGGAATTAACTGCAATCGAATATGTGTTTCCAAGTTAAGTGGCATCAAGTCTTGTGCCAAAACCTAGCGTCTAAGTACAATCTCAGTTTTCTCGATGTATTTTTTGGGTATAATTTAATTGATTTTATATAAGAACATAGTTGAGTAAAGCCACAACACTAGTTTGTTGCATGAAACGGAAGTTGATGTTAACAGTGAGTACAATGGTTTGATGCGCTGAATTCCGGGAGCAGAAATATTGGAGGAGGATGGAGATACGTATGGAACTGCTCTTATTTCTTCTCAAATCTAGTAGCTGCTAGAGAATCTTTCTCCATTTGTAGCCATTGAAAAATCCATGTCATTTCTAAAGAGATTCATCTCGCTGAAACAGCATAATAAACTGCTAAAACACATCTTAGATACATTGTTTGTTCCTACAGGTCATGAAAATGTAAAAGAAAAGCAGCCAAGATTGAAACAAAAGTCGATATCAGGGGCACCAAAGATAAAGGCAAGTTATAACTTGAAATATTATAATCCAATTATGGCCAGATTTGTTGCACAAAGTTTGAAGAGGAGCTATCGTGTAAAGAACAAGTGAGCGACAGTTTTGTAATAAGCGTGGAGGACTTGCCAGCATGGAGGATCAAATTTGTTTTCTTGGGTAGTCTAAAAAGGTTGCGTTTTCACCCAGAATCTGGCAATAATTTTCAGAAAATTTGGTAAAAATTTGCTCAGAATCTTGTTTACAGTCGTTAAACTTTAATATTTTAAGTGCCCTGAGAATTTTTGATAGTGCTGAATCCATTTCTAGCATCAAAAATGGATTCTAAACACTCCAAGCCCCTGATTTTTCAAGTTTTAGTTAACCAGATTCCAACAATTTTCTGTGGTCCAGGCTATTTCACGAGCTCGGTAGACAACTTTCTTTTTCTCTTTTCACACTAGTGCGTTGAAGACATACGGAAGCAACTTTGCATGGAGTGACTGCGTTAAAATATTTTGCGTTGGTAGAAGTGTGTTGAAATCTTTGAAAAGTTCCTCCAACGGATTACTTTTATGGTGCGTATTTTTATGTTTTTACATGCATACATTATAAATTTCTTTGAAAGGCAAGGTTAGATCACTTTTAAGTGATTTCATAAAGTCTTTTTAAATTATTTTGAGATTTATGTAAAGTTATTTTGAAAAGTAAAGAAGAGAAGGCGTGCTATTTATTTTTGAAATTTGTAAATTTAATGGAGGATAAGAAGTTTTGTGAAGCAATAAGGTAATTTTTTTCATGAAGGTGTAAATGTATAAAAAGATAAGGTGTGATGTAATTAATATTGGATGAGAGAGATTTAGTAGTGGGAATGTAAATAGTAAAAGTAAAGATGTTGTATTAAAGGTGAAAGTAAATAGTAAAGGTAAAGGTGAAAGTAAATGATAAAAATAAATTGATGTTATAAAACATGGTGGAGGACAAATGGTGAGTTGTTGTATTCGGTTGATATATGGTTTCATAAACCGTGTGTAGATTTGAGAATGCATAGCTTCATAGTGTAATTTTACCTTTTTAATTATGTGTTCCAAGTAGGAGAGTTATGAGAGGGGATTTATGTGGGACTTTGTAAAGGAGATATGTTCTTTGTTTTAAGCACTTTTGTAAAGGGTGATATCATAAGGGATTGTTGGCAAAATGTCATGAAAGGAGTCTTAAAAGTCTAAGTTGAAGCCAAGTTAAAGTTATTGTAACAAAAAGGGTGCATTTTCAGTTGTACCTCACACCCGAGGTCCATTAAAAGTTGAAGTCAAATTAAAAGTCTAGAGTCAAAAATTCATAAGTCAAGTCAAAATTGCATTGAATTTGAGTTGTCAATTGTAATGGGTGCATGATTGACGGAGCCCGACACCCAAAGTCTATTCATTATGAAGACAATTTGAAGGGATAATGTGAAAATTTGTAGCAAAGGGAGCAAAGCACAAAGGAGTGCTTTGAAGTATGGTTCAAATGAAGTGAACCATTGGCCAAGTTAAAAGAAGAGATAACTTGGTAAAGTGATAGTCTAATTGCAGGTTACACGAAAGGAGAAGATGACTCCAGAGAAAGGCCACGATGATGCCATAACAGTTAGCATTGATGATGAAGAGAAAGAGATCGATGAATTAAAAGAACAACTGGACGTGTTGCTAGAGTTGTTACAAATACAAAGACACTGATGGGTAATAAAGAGAACATTAAATGACCAATTAAACATTTGATGGAAAGAATACTGAAACGCAAACATAAATTTTTAGAAGCAGAGAAACTCTAGACATAAGTATACATTTGTGAACCAAAGCAAGGACCATTTCTTGGTGACAATGATGAAATGAATGTGGGTTCAATTCCCACAAATGACGCTACATATTGCTCAAAAGACCAGCATGAAGACCTGAAGATAGATTCATTTGTCAAACCTTATATTTTTAAATCTAACAATTGGTATGTGAATGCAGGAAATGTTGTTGATATTAACTTTATGCGCAGTAATAATGAATAAATGAATCCTAAGGATGTTAAAAATGGACAAACAATAGAAGTTGTTGATGATTATAAAAAAAATGGATCAAATGTCAACATGGGAGATATTGCAACAGAACTAAAGTTCCTATAAGAATGGTTGGATAATTTGAAGCCAGAGTATGACGACGAGCCTTCAAATCAACAAATCTGACGCAACGGAAGCATAGAGATCGACAAAAAAGTTCAAAAAAGAAACAATAATGTGTATCAACCAGAAGACAAGTTAGATATCGAAATTAAAGAGACAAAGAAGTTGATGTTGGAAGAATCTCATAAGATGTTCATTGAACAAAGAAAAAAGAAGGATGAAAACAAATTACTAATCATTGATCAAGTCTATATCAACAAAGGAGGAGGAAAATTGGAGCATAAATTTTGGAAGCCTGGAAAACATGAAAGACAACCACAGAACATCAACAACATGACAAATCAATTGATTTACTACAAATGAAATTTTGGGATCCAAAGGATTTTATCATCTTATGAAGACTGATGGTCGGGAGACCATGATTTTCTTTTACCTGGGGAATCTAATGTAGGTGCATCTAACCTAGGGTTGTTTGTTTACTATTGGAGTTAGTTTACAATGTTATGATTTAATTCTTTAATGTATTTTTCCTATAATTTTAGTATAAAATGATCATTCTTGTAAATAGGAGAATATTCGAGAGTATTGCAGAAGGTTTCAAAGATTTAAGAGATAGTTAGCTCTTATATAGGGATAAGGGATTAGATGAGATATTTTATAGATTGTGAGAGATATTTTGGGAGTTAGTTAAGGGAAATAGAACCTGCTTGGGTTATAATCCATTTTCATAAATTTAGGTGAGCCATGAGGAATGTATGTAAGTAGAAGTGTGTCAGTGAGTTTGAGGAATAAGAGGCCAGTCATTAGGCCAACATTTTCTCCTATAAATAGTTTATTTATTTAATTACTTATTTTTTGAGACTTTGTACATTTGTTCTTTATGGATTTTTAGTTTTTTTGTGATATGTATTAATTGATAAGGTGCAGGCCCTATGGCCTATGGCATCACCATCACTACTAATTTTATAGATGAGGTAGAACTTGATGTTGTAGCACTTGATATTTGAGGAATTGTTTTAGGGAGTCCATACTTGTATGACCTAAAAGCCATATTCTATCATCATGAGAAAAAATATCATATTTTCAAATATGGAGTTGAGTATATTGTTATAGCACATCGTAAGAAGATGAACTTATCTCTTGTTAGTGTTGGTCAGATGAAAAGATTTGTAAATGCTAGTAATAATTTTGTGTTATTAACTATTAAAGATAAAGATACTGGTGAATCTAAAGCTCTTATAGGATGTGATCCTAAACTCAAGCATGAATTGGTTGAAGTTGTTAACACTTATGGCAAGATGTTTCAAGAACCTGAAGAGTTACCTCCAAAAAGACGAATCCAACATGAGATTCACTTGCAGCAGGATCCACCACTCCCAAATATTGGCATGTATAGAATGTCAGTTTTGGAGAATGCAGAGATCAAGAAGAAAATTCAAGAGATTCTTGATAAAGGGTTCATCAAGCCAAGCACATCTCCTTGTTGGTCTCTTATTGTTTTGGTTTCAAAGAAAGATGGTACATGGCACATGTTTGTGGATTTTCAAGCTTTTAACAAGATCATGGTAAATAATCACTATTATATTCCTTGCATTAATGATTTTCTAGATTAGTCAAAGGATGATCTAGGTGAATATTGGTGGCCACCCACCTATTCCACTTGGGGCCCCACCATTGTTTCTTTTAGTTTTTCAGTTTCGGCATGACTTACTATTTTTAGCATTTTTTCGAGTCTTGAACTTCCGTAGTCGTTTTGAGGCCCTACACAACGTTTTTTGGGAAAACCAGGAGCAACATGGGTTTATTGACCAATGTTGCTCACATGAAAATTTGTATTCCTCGGATAGATCTTTCTAACGAGGTATGGTGTGTGGCAAACAGAGATCATATGCCAAAGTTATGTCCCCGGGAAGTTGAAACACCAATTTAACCAAACGGGGTGTTGAAAATGGCAACAAGAAACAGTGAAGGAGGCCTCCTGAAACATCTTTCCTGATCCTAGTTGGAAAGTGATCACCTAAACTAGGTGGGGACCACACATGTGATTTTTGTCGAAAAATCTATTTTTAGACTATGTCTATTTTTAGACATATGGAGCATATTCTATAAGTTGCGGGATGTTATTTATGGATGGTTGGTCAAGTTGGAAAAATAGATGGATTTCTATTTTTAGACATATTGGGCGGAATCTATTTTTAGATTGCCAGTCTAAAAATAGATATGTCGAATATTATTAGCTTTTAATAATATTTGGACTCTAAACATTATCTTATTCTCTTGGAGCACTTCAGTTAAGTGCACAGATGTGGCACAGGAGCTGACAGAAGGAATTATGCTATTCCTAAGGGTTAAGTGGAGCTATTGCATGGATATTTCAGTTAGAACTCATGTGAGAGAGTTTGGTGGAGTTGATTGAGGAAGTTAATGGAGTTGTGTTCAGTTTAACTAAGCTAAACATAGTTGAGCTAGTTATATCTAGTCTAACTGATTGATACACTAGTGAGAGTGGTGCGAATTAATTATTAATTAATTCACTAATTATAAACTCATTAATCAACTAAAGAATACATCAGTTAACTTCAGTGCATGGACAGTTTCAGTGGAGACCAGTGCAGAAATAGGTGAAAGAGCAGGTTAACTATAGGTTGTGACTATACTATTGCTATTTGCAACACACAGATAGGTGGAGTAATCAATGAGGATTGTGCAGTTCAATCCAGGTGGTTTATCTATATAAAGAGACCATCCCATAGCATTGAAACATGCAATTGAGGTTGGCTATCAAGTGGCTAAAGGTTGGAGCATGAGTTTTGCTAGATCTAGCTTGGTAGTGTGTAGCATGGGAGGTAGTGCATGAGAGCTTGCAAAGAGCTTTTACTATGATTGTTACATGATCTCCATGGCATGTATAATATACAGATAGTTGGGGGTTTTCAACTTTAAGCTTTCCCATGAAATACTGTGTTCATATGTGTGAATTTTTATGGCTTTAATGTGTGCATGCAATTGATTTTATTTCCGCATGTGATGATCAATGGTAGAAGAGATTCTGTATTATGCATGAAGCTAAAATAGTGTGTGATCAGGAGAATCTCGGTGGATAACATATCAGTTATTCAAATTTCTACACGGGGCCCATAGTTTTGGCGCTTCATCTCCTAGGGTTAGGGTTTTGGATGTTTAGGGTTTTCCATTGTTTCTAAATAATAAATAGGCCCTTGAGCCTCATTGTAACACAATTCAGAGGACTGTAGCTGCCACATCTCTTCTCAGAGATAATATACCTGCGCCCTAGCTAGTTTATTTCCATTTTGTCTGTAAGTAGATTTTAGTTCTTTGATATTAATGAAATGAAGTGTTATTTATGCTGCATCTTTGTATTTATGGTTATATGTGTATTCTCTTGCATTCCTGCATAAATCCAAATCAGTGGTATCAGAGCGGTCTGATTTTTCTCGATCCTTCTTTGCATGTCCCCAACGAGGTCAGGGTATAAGGAATTAGGGCTCGATCTGGTGGAACCTTTGCAAGATCAACCTCGTAAACCCCGATGGTCACCCATGGGGGATGAAAAGAAAGATGAGGGAGCAGGATATCCTATCAAAATATTGCTCGAGGAGGCCCTCGAAAAACAAAGGAATGCGATGATGGATAAATTTGCCCAGATCCTTCAACGACTGCCCACCAGCGGTGCATCTTCATCTAGCAGCCACTCTGGAGGCGCGACTCCCTTTTAGGTACAAGTAAAATTTGACATTCCCATATTTGAGGGTCAAATAGATGCAGATGTCATAGATAGATGGTTGAATCTATTAAAATGATATTTCTCGGTTAATGACTTTTCTGACTAGGAGAAGATTATTTTAGCACTCCTCAAAGATACCCCCCATGTCAAGGACTAGTGGGAAACCTAATATGAGAAAAAGGACAAGACATAACCCTCTCTGTTCTCAGCCATACCCACTTGGAATTCTTTCCGAGATGCCATCAAGGAACAATACTATCCCATGGGGAGCTATGAGGATAAATACATACAATGGACCACTCTACGGCAACAAAGGAATCAAGTTGTGCATGAGCTGAAAAATCTGTTCCATACCCTGCGCACAAAGTTGGGTATCAAATATTCAGAGAAACATTTGGTGCTAAAGTATCGCAGTTTTCTACACAGATACATTCAGGAGGAAATGGAGTTCCTCGACATCTCCTCGCTTCATACGTCATACCAGTATGCTTCCAAGATTGAGCAGAAATTCAAATAGAAGAAGCGAGACTTTGGATCTGCGAATCAAAAGCAAGGGAAAGGTGCCCCCAAACTGCAGAACAAAGGAAAAATCCAAGGCATGGCAGCCCAAGACAAAATTTCAAAGCCACAATCAAAGAAAAACACCACGAAGCCAAAGAAGGACATAGGAAAGTGGCCGTGTGAGTTCCATAAGAGCTCCACTCACAACACAAGTGAGTGTCGGGCCAAGTAGTCAGTGGTGGCCGAGATGAGGGATTTTGAGACAAATGCATGCTCTGACTCTAAATCACAACCTGAAAAGGGGAATGACAAAGGGAAACATATTATTAATGCGAAGCCCAATGCCATTGTTGCCACTGCGAAGATCCAGAAGGAGGAACTGGAAGATCTAGAGGAGGAGGAGCATCTCTTCCACTCCCATATGTGGGTAAAGGGTTCCTCGCTACAGTTCATTGTCGACAATGGGAGCCAAAAGAACCTCATTTTAGCACAGCGATACACCATCAGGTGGCTTCACCAAGGACGGGATCTCTGCGTCAGCCAGCAGTGCCGCCTTCCCTATAACATCAAGCCCTTCACAGATGATGTATTATGTGACATTGCTCCTCTTGATATTTCTAATTTATTATTAGGCCAATCATACTTGTGGAAGCAACATGTTGTGTTTGAGTCCCGACCTCATGTTGTTATTGTTACTTTGGGAAATAAGCTATACAGGATACCAGAGGTACCACCGCCTGTCGCTATCTCTTTGGGTACTGCAAAACAATGCAGTGAGCTCATTTCCTAAACTAGGAAAAAAAAATCCTGATGATCTGCCCCCAGGGCAAGAAGAATATTGTGGCCACGACCTCTAAACAGGACTCCTCTGCATGACAACAACAAATGGACAAGGTTTTGGAGGAGTGCGGGGACATCTTCACCTCACCCACAGGGGTTCCTCTGCACTGTCAAGTTAAGAAACCCATTGATCTGACCCCAGGTGCGTCACTACCCAATGGACCGATCTATCGAAGCTCTGTTTTGGAGAACGATGAAATCAAGAGGCAGATTCAGGAGTTGTTGCATAAAGGTCACATCCGTCCAAGTTCATCGCCTTGTGGGAGCCCGATTGTGTTGGTACAAAAGAAGGATGGGACTTAGACACTCTGTATTGACTATCGGGTGCTGAAAAAGAACACTATTCGAAATAGATACCCAATCCCACGGATTGATGACCTTCTAGACCAACTCAAAGGGGGAAAATATTTCAGCAAGATCGACTTGAAGTTTGGGTATCACCAGGTACCAATCGAACCCTCCGATGTGTGGAAAACTGCCTTCAAAGCCAAGGAAGGCCTTTTCGAATGGATGGTCATGCCTTTCAGGTTGACGAATGTTCCTGCAAACTTCATGAGGTTGATGGACGACATCTTGCAGCCATTCACCAACTCATTTGTAGTGGTGTACTTGGATGACATTCTGATCTTTAGGCAAACTTGGGAAGCGCACCCCCACCACATCTGACAAGTCCTCCAAACAATGTGGCAACACAAGTTGTGTGCCAATTTGGAGAAGTGCACTTTTGGCATGACCTAGGTTTAATGTCTGGGATACATTATTAATGAAAGGGGGTGCATGTAGATCCAACCAAGATCCAAGTCATTTGGGATTGTCCAGCCCCAACCACTCTAACAGAGCTTCGCAGCTTTTTGGGTCTTGCTAATTTCTACCGCAGGTTCGTGTTGTGGTTCTCTCATATCACTTGACCCTTGAGTCAAGCCACCAAGGGAGGGGAGAAAGAAATATTATTTTGGTCAAAACCTCAACAGAAGGCATTCATAGAATTGAAACATCGCCTATGTTCTGACCTAGTGCTCACATTACCAGAATTGCAACAACCATTTGAGATCGAGATAGATGCCTCTAACTATGTTATTGGGGCAGTTCTTACTCAACATGGGCATCCAGTGGCATATCACAGTGAGACATTGTCCAACACAGTTCGCAAGTATCCCAATTATGACAAAGAAATGTATTCCATTGTGCAAGCTTGTCGAAAATGGAAGCAATACATTTTGGGGAAGGAAACAATCATCCACATAGACCACCAGTCCCTACAGTTCATACAGACACAAGGGAAGTTGCAGAACGATCACCATCAGAAGTGGTCTACATATCTGCAACAGTTTCATTTGAACATCAAATATAAGAAGGGTAGCACCAATAATGTTGCAGGCTGCCTCAGCCGACCATCGATCTTGGCGCTAACCACCGTTCTCAACTCTTGTGGGCACGAGACTTCTGATTGGCCGCTTCTCTACGAGATCTATCCAGAATTCAGCCACACATACAAGGCACTCTTGGGGGGTACGCAAGTTCCAAATTTTCACCTCCAAGACGCATTGTTATGTCACCTGGGACATCTTTGTGTTCCTTCAAGAGAGTGTGCCAAGATGATATGGGAAGCACACTACAGTCGAGTTGTTGGGCATTTTGGGGTCAAGAAAACAGTGGCAGTACTGCAGAAGTATTTCTATTGGTCGAACCTTCGACAAGATGTCGAGAAGTACATCAAATCCTGCACTGCTTGTGCCATTGCCAAATCGACCATCAAGAAGCAAAGCCTCTATACTCTGCTACCTACCCCTATTCGACCTTGGGAATCCATCTCCATGGATTACATGTCAGGCCTTCCTTCTACTAAGCATGGAAATGACTATGTTTTCGTGGTCATCGACAGATTCTCGAAGATGGCAATTATGGCGGCCTATAAGAAGAATATCACAGTAGAAGCCACTACTAAACTCTTCCTTGAATGAGTGTGGGTGCACTTTGGGATCCCACGGTCTATCATATCAGATCAGGACAACAAGTTCCTCAGCACATTTTGTTCCAGCCTCTGGTCAATGTTGGACACCAAGCTCACCAATTCCACAGCTTTCCATCCCCAAACTGATGGCCAGACAGAGGTTGTCAATAGGACGATTGTACACATTCTGCGCATGTACAAATCAATGCATCCATGCACATGGGATGAGAGCCTCCCCTATGTACAACACAGTTATAACCGGCTCTCCACAGCTCAACGAGCCACAACCCATTTTAGGTGGGCTTGGGATTCCAGCCAATATGTCCCATTGACGTAGCTATGCCATTTGCGGCTACTCAAGCCAATTCGGATCATGTCTAGTGTGCAGCTAATAAAGCGAACATCTTCATCAAGCACATCCGCCAACAGGTTCATGACATATTGGACAAAGCCAATGCTAAGTACAATCAACGACATGATCGACATCGAGTGCCACACAACTTCCAGGTGGGTGACAAAGTGTGCCTACATTTGCAAAAGGAGCACCTCACTAGACCCCACCACAAGCTTCACCCGCTTTGATATGGGTCGTACACCATCACCAAGGTTGTAGGGAACAATGCCTTCAAGCTCAGTATTTCACCATTTCTTAGTTTGCACCTTGTATTCAATGTGGACCACCTTCTTCCCTACTTCCCACCTCTACTAGATACCTCTAACATTGCAGAACAACTCACACCAACAAAGTTAAACACAGACTACATGGAACAGACCACCACATATTGTATCATGGACATGAAAATCAAGAACACTTGCCAACAAAATATCCAATTGTATCGGGTTGTAAAGTTGGCCAACTCCTGCACCAAGGCAAGTGGCTCACTAGGGACCAAGTTCAACAGAAGTTTCCTCATCTCATGGAGGAAATCAACGCAATGGGGACCATTGCTTCCTAAGGGGGGAGGAATGATCCAGGTGGATATTGGTGGCCACCTGCCTATTCCACTTGGGGCCCTACCATTATCTCTTTCATTTTTTCAGTTTCAGCACCACTTACTATTTTTAGCAGTTTTTTGGGTCCTGAACTTCCAGAGCCGTTTTGAGGCCCTAAACAACGTTTTTTGGGAAAATCGGGGGCAACATGGGGTCATGGACCAATGTTGGTCACATCAAAAGTTTTAGTCATTGGATAGATCTTTCTAACGAGATATGGTGCACATCAAACGGAGATCGTATGCCAAAGTTACGTCCCCGAGAAGTTGAAACACCAATTTACCCAAACGGGGCCCATAGTTTTGGTGCTTCATCTCCTAGGGTTAGGGTTTTGGATGTTTATGGTTTTCCATTGTTTCTAATTAAATTGGCCCTCGAGCCTCATCGTAAAACAATTTAGAGGCCTATAGCTGCCACATCTCTTCTCAGAGATAAGCTACCAGCGCCCTAGCTAGTTTATTTCCATTCTGTCTGTAAGAAAATTTCAGTTCTTTGATATTAATGAAATGAAGTGTTATTTCCGCTGCATCTTTGTATTTATGGTTATATGTGTATTCTCTTGCGTTCCTGCATAAATCCGGATCAAAGGAAGTTGAAGGTGATAAGGATTGTTGAAGATGGTATTTGGAAAATTGCTTTCAAGACAAAACAAGGTTTGTTTGAATGGTCAGTTATGTTGTTATGAAACTAGCTCACAAAATAGAATAAAATAGAGATCAACGACTTAAAAATCAACCACTTCGAGGGGGGAACCTCCTTTACATTACATAAATGAACAATTCTTGGGTGAAACAAATGAAAAAACCTCCTTTCTATATAGAGGATTCCATGGGGTCACAATATAATCCTAGCCGCCCTAACAATAATAATGTAAGGGCACAATAATAACAATAGTGGGTTATTATGGGCCACAATAATAACAATATGGGGACTACATGGGTACAACAATAATAATAAAGGGGCTACACTAACAACAATAAGGGACTACACTAGTAATATAGGTCCCTTCCATGCCCATCTCCTTCAAAAAGGTGTTGTCCTCAACCCTTGAGTAGTTATGGATGCTTCTGTATAAAATTCTCATCCTCCCATGTGGAATCTTCAGTGGGTAAGTTCTTAAAATTGATTAGATACTCTGAAATTGATCGATTTCGTAGCTGTTAAGTTCGTATTTTTGTGATTGCTTCAGGTTCCAATGTGATTTTTCCTTCCTCATCAAGTTTTGGCAATATTGTTTGAACCAGAATTTTTTCACCTGTAACCTTCTTTAAGCATGAAACATGGAAAATTGGGTGCACTCAGGAAGATGCAGTAAGCTCCAATTTGTATTCCATAGTACCAATCTTTTGTAACACCTTGTATGGACCATAGTACTTTGGCGATAATTTATTATCCTTCTTAGCTTTCTTGAGGGACATTTGTTTGTATGGTTGTAGCTGTAAAAATACCCAGTCGCCTACATCAAAAATTCTCTCACTGCAATGTTGATATGCCTATTGTTTCATTCAATTATGTGCCAAATTTAGGTTATCCTTTAAGAGTTGGAGAACTTGTTGTTGATGCTCGATGTGATCTTCCACTTCTTGAACCTTAGAATTTTCTCTTAAAGATGATGTGATGGACGATGGATGATATCCATAAAGTGCCATAAATGGGGTCATTTTTTCTGCAGTGTGGAAGGAAGTGTTATACCACTATTCAGCCAGAGGTAACCAATTGACCCATTGTATTTGTTTATAAGATACAAAGCAACGAAGATATCCTTCCAAACATTTGTTCACTATCTTAGTTTGCCCATAAGATTGAGGATGATAAGAGGAGCTATGAGCTAGTTGAGTACCCAAACAAGAAAATGATTTCGTCCAAAAATTTGTAGTGAAAATGGGATCTCTATCACTTACAATAATCTTTGGGTTTCCATGTAGATTTTGAATTGTTTCCATAAATGCAGTAGCAATTGTACTCGCTTTAAATGGATGAGATAATGCGCAAAAGTGTGCATACTTGGTATGTATATCAACTACCACCATGATGACACTCTTTCATTTGGACTTAGGAAAACATGTGATAAAATCCATTGAAACCTCCTCCCAACGTTGATTTGGAATGAATAAAGGATGTAGCAGACCTGAGGTCTTAATTGTCTCAACTTCATTTTGCTGGCAAACCAAACATTCCGCCACAAACTTTTGAATATCATATTTAAGGCCATCCCAAAAAATTCTTTCTTCACCTTGTGGTAAGTTTTTAAAAATCTTGAGTGTCCTCCTAAGGGAGATATGTGAAATTCCAAAACAATATTTTTTTTAGTTGGGAATTATTACAAAGATATAAGCGATCTGTGTACCATAAGGAATCATTTTTCCAAATAAATGTATCATATGTACTAGGATCTTGCTGCAACTTTTGAATGAGTATCCATACTTCTTCGTCATTCTTCCATTCCTCCCTTTCTTCGGTTATCCAATCGGGTTGGATAATAGAAATGGCACAAATAAATGCTTCCACATCCTCGCCCTTTCTTGAGATTGCATCTGCAACAAGATTTAGCTTCCCTTTTTTGTAGATGATTTCAAAGTCATAACCCAACATCTTTGTGACCAGTTTTTGTTTCTCTTCTGAAGATAGTCTTTGTTCCAAAAATTATTTAAGACTATCATGATCAATTTTTACCTTAAAGTGTCTTCTCATTAGGTAAGGTCACCATTTCTTTAGTGCATGTATTATTGCCAAAATTTCCTTCTCATAAATGGCTTTCTGTAAATAATTTCCTTTATTGGACGGCTTTCAAAATAAATGGGTCTTCCTTATTGCATTAAAACAACACCAATTCTATTTCTTGAGGCACCACATTCCACAATAAAGGTTTTCGTGAAGTCTGGCGTAGCTAAGACTGGTGCTTGGCACATTTCCTCTTTAATATGTTCAAAGGCCTTAGTTTCTTCAGGAGTCCATGAAAATGCATCTTTATTCAATATTGTTGTTAGAGGTGTTGTTATTCTCCCATAATTATTAACAAAGTTGCGATAATACCCTGTTAACCTGAGAAATCCTCACAACTGCTTTATGGTTGTGGGGACTTTCCATTTTTTAATGGCTTTAATTTTGTTAGGGTCTACCTTAACACCCTCCTGAGATACAATATGACCCATATATTCCACCTCTTGTACTCCAAAGAAACAGTTGGAGGTTTTTGCATATAATTGTTTCTCCTCCAATAGTTTGAGCACCCTGTCAGCATTTTGAACATGATTCTTCCAAGACCTGTTGTAGATTAGTATATCATCAAAAAATACTAACACAAATTTTCTAAGGAAAGGTTTTAAAATGGAATTCATCAACCCTTGAAATGTAGAAGGTGCATTGGTAAGGCCAAAAGGCATGATCAAAAATTCATAATGACCCTCATGATTTCGAAATGTTGTTTTCGGAATGTCTTCAATATTCATTTTAATTTGATGATATCTTGAACGAGATCCAACTTAGTGAAATAAATTGTTGCATGTAATTCATCCAATAATTCATCAATCACAAGAATGGGAAATTTATCTTTAATAGTGATCTTATTGAGCTCCTTATAATTTGGACACATGCGCCATGATCCATCCTTCTTGTGCACCAATAATACTAGAGTAGAAATAGAACTTTGACTAGGTCGAATTATACCAGCCTTTAGCATTTCTACAATCATACGTTCAATTTCGCACTTTTGGACACAAAGATATCTGTAAGGCCTGATGTTTGGAGGAACATTTCCTGTAATCATATGAATAGCATGATCATGATCACGAATAGTCGGGAGTCCTTTGGGAGTTTCAAACACCTTGGAATGATTGTCCAAGACATTTTGCAGATTTGGAGAAATAGATTATTTTGATGTTGGAAATTCTCATGAGCATAATTGTGCAATGACGCCTCGTTGTTCTTTCTTCGGAATATTTTTCATGAAATTAGAGCTTACTATCTTTCTCGACTTCCCTGCGATACCCTGTA
This sequence comes from Pinus albicaulis, assembly GCA_034641835.2. Lineage (NCBI taxonomy): Eukaryota > Viridiplantae > Streptophyta > Pinopsida > Pinales > Pinaceae > Pinus > Pinus albicaulis. Next base: position 505,488,942 of record CM076573.1, on the reverse strand, counting down.
ATTCAACTTCCTTTCCTTCTTGAAAAAAAAAAAAGTTCTTGAAAATTAAAAGCTACCATCCCCAAAGATTGTAACTAGTGTAGTCCTAGTACAACATCGGCACCACTTATTGGAATGAAAATCATTGGAATATTCAATAAATATTCGCCCATGGTTAGCTTGATATTATGGCACTTTCCAAAGAAATTTATAGTTCCTCCATTTTCCACCATCACTTGACACTCTGGCATTAGGTATAAGAAGCAATCCAATTCCTTGGCTACCTTACAATGAATAAAATTATGGGTATTTCCTGAATCAATAAGAACTATTACATTTTTTTCTTGATATGTCCTTCTATCTTGAGAGTTTGAGGAGTGGTAATTCCTGCCAATGCATTACAAGATATGGTCGGATTCATTTCTTCTTGCTCTAGGGTCGTTTCCTGGTGTATATCCTCTTCTTTTGAAGTTTCTTGTTCCTTTTCTTCCTCCTTGTCACAATCTATGTAAAATAATTTATTCTCATCACACTTATGACCTTTAGTGTATTTTATATCACAACTATAGAAAATCCCTTTTGCTCTTTTTTTTTCCAGTTTTTGTGGTTTCAACCTTGTAGGTTGTGGAATTATAGGGGTAGCAGCACTTCCATATTTATAGTTGTGAGTGGTAGGCTTCCTTGTAGCCATAATTTTGTTTTCAATTTTTCTTGTCAATCTGAATGCCTTCTCCAATGTATTGGGTTCCTAAAGGTGAACCTCATGTTGGATGTTATCCTTTAGAGTCCTTATGAAGACATCAATCCTATATTCCTCTGGAATATTATTTACCCTTATATTCAATTTTTGGAAGTCCTCAATGTGCTCCATCATTGAACCATTTTGTTTGAGATTTATCAATTGGTTAAAGAAGGTGTTGCTCTTTGTATCCTCATAATGTGCTATCATTTCCTCCGTAAAAATTGACCAAGTGACCAATTTTTTATGAGAACAAAGCCATTGATACCATACAAACTTATTTTTTTTTAAATATAAAGTTGCAATGCATACCTTTTGTGTGTTTTGTGTATTATGGAGCTCAAAGTATTGCTCCATTTGTAGTATCCAAGTTATCGGACCATTTCCATCAAACTTCCGCATATTTATATTTGGAATATGGTGGGTCTTAAATCCAACATTAGAGTCGTTGGAATCATGATTAACATCCCTTTTGTTCGCATCCTGAGTTTCCTCTACTACTTTTTCGCCATTAGGAAGCTTTTCTTGTAGCAAATTTGTCAAACCTTCCTTCAAACCTTCCATGTATTTCTTCAAATATTCCATGTTGCCTTCTATACCATCCATCTTAGCTTCCATGCCATTCTTCAAACCATCCATCTTAGCTTCCACGCCTTTCTTCAAACCATCCATATTAGCTTCCATGTTGCCTTCTATACCATCCATCTTAGCTTCCATTTCATCCATATTAGCTTCCATTCCATTCTTCAAACCATCCATCTTAGCTTCCACACATTTCTTCAACCTATCCATCTTGGCTTCCATGCCTTTATTCAAACCATCGATCTTAGCTTCCATTTCATTTCTTTTTACTCTTTGCAAGAGCGAAATTTGTTGCACTTTTTCTTGTAATTTTGATATATCATGTTGCACTTCTTCGTCTTCATGAGTCATATTAGAGCCTTCTAAGGGATTAGTGGGTGTTGAATTATTTTTAGGTGCCATTTTGGAACCCAATATTGATATCTATGCTTCAATATGCCCTTGTAATCCCTTCAAACTGATTTTTCAAACAAGACTTATGCAATTCAAAAAAAAAATTAAAAAAATACCTTTTTCTTGATTTTAAGGAGCTAGATATTGAATCTGATGTATCTCTACGATTTCATATCCCCAATATTTTATCTTTGATCCTTTATTAACCCTCCTAATCTTCTTTCCAATGCCATAAGTCTGACCTAATTTGGATTCTTCAAGAAAAATTTATGCCCAATCTCCCACAATGACCTAATTATCGTCTGGTTCAGTAGAGATAACTTGTACATCGTACCACATGTCATTGTTTCCTCCTTCGACTCTGAAATCGTTACAAAGGAAACTATAATCGGTGTACTTTTGGCTACTTTTTACAAAATTCCAATCTGATGCTCAGAGAGAGAGTTATGACACTTTTCCCAAGGTAACCTATTTGAGATGAAATTTGGGAGCCTGCAAAAACTCTAACTTCCACAGATCATATCTCCGAAAATATTGCGAACCAAGATCTGAAATTTTTACACAAAATTCCTTAGGATTTCTTTGCAAATGAGTTTTTTTTTTAGCTTTTGAACCTTTGTGGAAAAAATGTACAGCGAAAATTCCATGATGACCTGTTTAAAACAGCGAAACCCTAGAATCCAAATCTTTATACCAAATGTTATGAAACTAGCTCACAAATTAGAAGAAAAGAGAGATCAACGACTTAAAAAACAACCACTTCGAGGGGGAAACCTCCTTTACATTACATAAATGAACAATTCTTGGATGAAACAAATGAAAAAACCTCTTTCTATATATAGGATTCCATGGGGTCACAATATAATCCTAGTCGACCTAACAATAATAATGTAAGGGCACAACAATAACAATAATGGGCTATTATGGGCCATAATAATAACAATATGGGGACTAAATGGGTACAACAATAACAATAAGGGCACTGCACTAACAACAATGAGGGACTACACTAGTAATATAGGGCCCTAACATATGTCGTTTGGGATTTTCATTGAACCTGCAACATTCATGAGAGTTATGAATGATGTGTTGCGACCATTCCTTGATTATTTTTTCATAGTCTAATTAGATGATATTCTGATTTTCAGTAAGACTCGTGAAGAGCTATTCAAGCATGTGAAACAAGTTTTATATGTCTTGAAAAAGTAAAATTTGTATTTGAATATGTCTAAATGTGAATTTGGGAAAACCTCTTTGGCTTATTTGCCTCATATTGTAGGAGGGGGTGAATTGAAAATCGATCCCTCAAAATTTTATGCTATTTTGAATTGGCCCGAACCAAGCAATTAATGTAATAGAAGTTAGGATCTTTTTAGGAGCAACCCAATGTTGGAGAAAATTTATCGCTAGCATCTCACTCATTGCAACACCATTACATGCTTTGACAAGTGTGAAATAGGCCTTTCAGTTGGGAGGCAATCAGCATAAAACTTTCGACACTTTGAAAGAGAAATTTAACACAACACTAGTTCTACCACTTCAAGATCTTAAGCAGCCATTTGAAATTCAAACTGATGCAATTGAATATGCTATGGGAGAAATTTTGATGTAGCATGGTAAGCCAATATGTTAGTATTCTGAAACCTTTACCAATGAATAAATCAACTATCCAACTTATGATAAAGAGTTGCATGATTTGGTACAAAGCATGAAGAAATGGAAGCATTATTTGATGGGTAAAGAAACAATTATTCATACTGGCCATCAACCTTTGTAATATTTACAATCGCAAGCCAAGCTACATCAAGCTAAACATTTCAGGTGGATGGGATTCCTACAACAATTTCATTTGGTAATCAGGTATAAGAAAGGTATATACAACAAAGTTGCAAATATGTTATCAGGGCTTATTGTTAATGCATATGTTATTATTTAGTATAACTCATTCATGCTTGAAAGTTATATTGATCATTATGCTAAAGATGAAGATTTTAAATATGTTTATGCAACTTTGAGTCAAGGTAATCATGTTGAAGAGTTGGATTATCATGTTCATAACAAGTTGTTGTATCATCTTGGAAATTTATGTGTTCCACAAGGTGAAAGAGTCAATGTCATAAGGGAAGCCCACAATTCTCTTATTACTGGTCACTTTGGTGTGGGAAAAACAATTGTTCAAATTCAGAGGTATTGTTATTGGCCTCGCATGAATGAAACTATTTCAAGATATGTGAAAGGATGTTTCTTGTGTGCTACTAGCAATCCAAGTAATAGGAAATTGGTTTGTATACTCCACTTCCTATACTTTCTTGTCCTTGGGAGAGTATTTCTATGGATTTTTTTAGGGGACCACCAATGTATAGGAAATGTCATGATTATCTATATTTTGTTGTGGATCTTTTCAACAAAATGTGTGTGTTGATGCCATGTTAGAAACATGTTACAACTGAGAATTTTGCAAAGATATTTTTCCAAAATGTATGGGTTCACTTTGGGTTACTACTTTTATTAATTTTGATCGAGATTCTCGATTTTTCAAGAATTTTTAGCCAATTTCATGGGAACTCATGGACACAAAGTTAAATAAGAGCACATTATTTCGTCCACAAACCGACAACGAAATAGAAGTAGTGAACATAATAGTAGTGCACCACCTTCGAGGATATTGTGGTAAGCATCCTAAATTTTTGAATGAGCATTTTCATTACATCTAGCATGCCTACAATTGTGCCAAGCATTCATCTACACAAATATCTCCATTTGAAGCTTGATTGGGTTATTTCTCAAAGTATCCTTTGGATTTTATCTTTGGAAAATATATTGCAGTAGATGGACATAGTGATGTGGACAAATCCAAACATTTCATTGAAAAAATTCATCTAGTGCATCAAAGGGTACAATAAAAGCTAGAGAAAATCAAAGCCTCGTACCAAAAAAAAAATGACAAGCATCAGGTTGATCATGATTTCCAAGTGGGAGATCAAGTTTAGTTGTACATCAACAAGGAAAGACTACAAGGTGAAGGTAAATTGGTAACAACGCTTTTTGAATAGATTGGTAACAACGCTTTCTGAATAGATTTTCCACCTTACATGCTGTTAGGTATCTGTAATTTATTAGCAAGATTGGCAGAGTCCAATTACAGAAACAACATCGTTTCAACCAACTTTGGGATTCTAGGATCTAGCCCTCCTAAATCCGGAGAGGGATCTCTCCAATGAGTGCAAAGATGGATTTGTCTTTGAAGTTTGGGGTAATGATATTAAGCTAGTTATGAATACCAACGATTTTGTTTTGTTTTTGGATGGTTGAATATGATTGCTGTTAGAGGCGAAAAGTCACAAAGGTAAAGAGGTTCAAAGGTGAGAAGTTGCAAGCAAAAGAGTAAGTTTTGATCAAGAGGAAAAATGATGGCAGGTTTTCAGTCCATTGGGCTATGGAGTCATAAGAGGATTTAATTGGAACAGCAAGAGGCAAGAATGGTCCATGGGGCAAGTCATCTATGTCTAAGGATCTTTTTAAAGTTTGATTTATGGAATGAAGTGATACAATAAGAAGGAGAAGTAACAGATGCAGAACAAAGAGCAGCCCAGGATCTGGTAAGTACTTTGAAACTAGCCAGCCTTTGACCAGGAACTTAAGAAAAACATGAAAGCAAACTAGGATCTGGTAAGTACTTTGAAACTAGCCAGCCTTTGATACACTTTCAATAGAAAACATATAAACACTAAGGGAAACTTGAAGGCAACCTTTGGAGTAGAGACTAGCAGGCTGGGCTCACCACAAATCCTCTCCTAGCTCTTCTTTACTTGGCTACTTCCAAGACAACCATAGAGATAACACAGAATGGCCTAAGATCTGGTAAGTACTTTGAAACTATCCAGCTTTTAACACATTCTAAGGGAAACAATCAAACAGTTATGCAAACAAGACTGGGACCAGGGCTCACCATATCTTCCTTAGTTCATCTTCACACAACATATACTGAAAGTAACATTAAAAAATAATATTCAGCTAAGACAATAAGACAAGGGAACGCCAGCATTCCTATGCTTGAACTGAATTAAATCATTTTCAAATAATGTAGTGGGAAGAAAAAATTTAAATAAATATTTTTCAGCCAGAGAAGGTTACTGGTATACAGTAGGCCCTAACACTGTTTAAACTGTTTTTTACAGAATAAAATGAAACAAAATGAAACAGGAATAAAATAACAAGTTACAATGAGAATAACATCACCGTCAACATAGACCAGGATCCAATAAATCAGCTTGTATTGATGCTCCAAACCAGTTACAATCTTCAAATCCAATGTTTTAATTCATCTTTATTTCATAACCTAACTTATATGTTACAAGAAGAGCTCCAAGAGCCAGTGAAACACTATTTAAAATTAGGGATTTTCGGCTCAATTACATTACAATGCTTCAGCAATTACCTCAACAACGAACCCCTCACTCATCTTCTACTGAAGTATTTATAGGATGAGGAGGTGAGATATGATTAAAGACCTCAAATACAATTAATACAGAGTTAATGTTTTCTTGGCCCTTGGGAGGCTCAATGAAGAAACTGTACAGGTGTTTCACTGTATTAATTGGTTTACACTTATGAATTAAGCTCGGTGGGAGATTTTGTTGACCTTTGAGGCTCCGTGTGATGCTAGGGTTACTCTGCAGACATTCTTTCATTAAATCCCTGACAGAAGTAACTCTTCGGCTGCGTCGAGGTAAAAAATCTGATCCCGATCAATAAATTCTGTTCCTGATTGAATAATTTGAGGCGCAGGTGGCACTTTAGTCGCTGGGAGGAATCAATTCGCCTCCATTTGTGGCAGTGGAGGGTTTTCCTGATAAAACACTTTAGGTTTTTCTTTAAACTGTGTTTTAGATTGGGGATTAGGCTTTTGATAACTGTCTTAGCCATAATGCCCATTAATCTGTCCATCAATTCTCTGCTATGGTTCATCCTGGTCTTCGGCACTGATAATCTTTGACTATGCCCGATTCATGGTTTTCTTGCTGTCGTGCAGGGTGGCGCAGGTTTATAAGGCATTAATGCCTGAGGAAACATGGATGAAACGTGCATTCCAACCCTGCGGGTGATTTTCGTGGATGAATCGAAGACGGGAGGGTCGTCACCCTCCTTACCTAAATCTTCTTTGGAAACCACGAACAAATGATTTAAACCCTGCAAAGTGCGAAAACTCATTAAAAAATCCTTCTTTTACAGGCTTAACTGCATCGGAAGGCATGTGGAGGAGCGTGGCCGTCGGATGGCATCATCCGACGGTCCGGATTGATCGGGGGAGATTATATAATAGGTGGAAGAGGATCAAATCTGAGCCGTTGATCATGCATGATCGACGGTCGGGAGTGGGTAATGGAAAGTCAGCGGCGGGGAATCGTTTACTGGGCAACGAAATCGGGCGACGCGATATGGGCCGTCGATCTGCAGATTAGATCGACGGTGGGGATTGATTTGCTGCTGTACGAGGGCATGTTATCGCGTGGGCACTTTTGTTAACCATCAGACACTTTCGAAGAACGATAGCCGTTGGATGAGTGGGCCCAGATCGGACGGCGGAGATCAATTTCGCTGAGCATCCTGGTACGAACTATAACGCGCGATGGACGACAGTTGCAAGGCATTTTTCAAATTATACAAGGGACACACATCACACAGCGTATGGAATCGCTGGCCAATGGAAGAAAACAGCTTTTGGCCCGAAGGCGGTGCGAAGGATACCACCGGTTTTGGGAAAACAACGCACGGGAGGTGGGGACCACGGGAAGACGCGCTCCGCACCGTCCGATTTGCGGGGCAAATCAACGGTCGAGATCACTCCATAATTCATACGGGCGAAAAAATTTGAAAATAAATTAAAACCCAAAAAACACAATTTACAAAGGTTTTAATGTTTTTGGGCGGAGGAGAAAATTGAAAGGATAAGCGCCCAATGGGTTTAGCAGCTGGTTCTGGCACTTGGGCGCATGGACGAAAAAGGGTTAGAGGCTTAGCCCAAGGGGGCTTAAGCCAAAAACATAGAAAATATATATTTTCTATGTTTTTTTAATATTTTTTCAAAGGGAATGAAAGTTCCAATAAGGCTAAGAAGGGGTCTTAGACCTTATAAAATGGATTTTGATGAGGGGAAATAGCAAAAACATGGAAATGAGGGATTTTCATGGGGAATGGAGGGATAGAAGAGGAGGTTAGTTTTGAGGAGAAGGAAAGGGAAAGGGATGTTTGCAGCAATATTTGACTTTGGATTTTTGTAGGATTTCAGAGGTTTTTAGGATGTAAAATAGCAGTGTGGGAAACTGGACAGAGGCCTGAGGCCTTTAAGAGTCTTCAAGAGCCAACAGTTTTTTGTTTAAATAGGGAAAAAATTATCCTTGAAGGCTCAAAACATATTTAGCCACCTTTGGTATAATCAAATTTTACAGGTGGCTAACAGTGGCTCCACTTGGGGATGGTGCCTTCTTGAAGGCATCAAGAACTCAGACTTGATTTCTCTGGGAAGCTGACTTGTGCCTGATCCTTTGGATTGCTCTTCTTTTGCTGGTTGATCTTGCTTTGCTTCTGAAAAATAATATCAGTTATGAAAAAATAATGGACTTCATCAATACAACTTTCTACCTACCCAATCCTACTAGTCTAACATTTTTTTTTTTCATCAGAGTGCACTTGGATTGGCAAACTCTTTTCACAAAATTTTATTCTTTTGAAAGCATAAGAACTAATCTAATTCTACTCCTTATTTCTCCCTGAACTCATATTAAACAGTTGATTTCATATATTTCTCTACCTAATCTACTGTCTGTTGGGATTAAACTGTCCAACAGACTTCTATTCTCTAAATTATACAACAAAAATTTAAAAATAGTCAAGTCAAGATTAAGCTGTTTGACTTGTTGTGATCTATGGCATAAAGACAAGCTACACATAGATTATTATTTGCTGAAAATCAAAAATCAAAATGGAAGGCTTGAGATCTGAAAATTGATAACACTTCCTTCCTCTTTTCTACAGCTCTGATTTGGTTTTTATTGATCTGTCTTTCCTTTTTCTTTGGTTCAGATTTTGGACATGTTTGAACCTTTCATTTCTATCCTAAAATATCTACTGATAAGCCAAGATTAGACAGTTTTGGCATATCAAATTCATTATCCTATCAGCAGAAAATTTAAAGCTAATTAGTCAAGTTTAAACAGTTTGACTAACTAGAAGTGTGTGTTTCAGGAGTGGCATTTGAGCTTTCACACTTTCAGATTTGTCTCTCTTTTTTGGTATGGGGCTATACCTTTCTTTTTTTCAAAATCTGCCCTCTTTTCTCTTTTTCTTTGTTTTTGTATATTTTGCTTTTTACAACTTTGAATGCAATGGTGGATGAAATATTCATAATGGAAAAGATAAAAAGGCTTCAAAACATAATATGGATCAAGAGAAGTAATGCTTAAGCATCCTGCCATTGATAGGACCCCCAAACAATTCTGCTCCATTCAACTCCTGCAAGAAAAATGTGTTGTTACCAACAGCTGAATGAATAGAGTAAGGGCCAAACCATAGGTTGTCAAATTTTCCATGCTTGCTCTTCTCTTCCCTTCTTGAGTCCCACTTTAAAACTTTGTCCCCAATCTTGAAATTGTTGGCCTTTGTTCTTCTGTCAAAAATCTTTTTGATGCTATCCTGTTTCTACAATGCTTTGTTATACACTTCCTCTCTGGTCTGCTGAAGATGAATGGTCTGATTTATTCTTCTGATCATGTCATTTTCTTCAGTCTGCAACTCTTGAATGAGCTTCATCACTGGTACACCAAGGTTGTTGAAAACAGACCAAATGTATCATACGAAAGGTGATATACCAATAGATTTCTTCGTTAATCACAACTCCAAAGTGCATGACTACTAGAAGCAAGACTTTTGTTGTCCTCCAATAAGCTGACAGCACCACGTTTTTGGTATAAAGATTCGCATCTCATCGGTTTCAGGTACAGGTCAGTGGAATGCTTCACGATATTCCATATCTGCGCTAGAATCTCATCCATCCCTTTTATCCAAATGTCACATATATCATGGATAATAGATAACAACTGAGAAATATAGGTTCTATACCTGCGATAACGGACCATTAAGCCCGCCTTCTACAAGGGAATTACTATCCACTTAGTGAAATAGTCTGTGGTAGTAAGAATCCACCTATGCTGGGCAGAAGATGGTGGATGGATTTCTCCTATGAAGTCAAGTCCCCACTGTTGAAAAGGAGCTTCAACAGTGATTGGATGCAGAGGAAGGGGTAGCAATTTTCTCTTGCCTTAAAATAGTTGGCATTTATGGCAAGTAGTGGTCATCTTGTGTATATCAGGAAAAAGAGTAGGCCAATAGAAACCAGCCCTCAAAATTTTGTTGGCTGTTGAATTCCAGTACAAATGACCCCCACACTCTCCTTCATGGAATTCCCGCTTAACCTTCTCTGCATCAAACTCAGGCAAACATTTAAGTAATATACTACTTGCATTTTTCCAATAAAGACATCTATCTATAATGAAATAGTTTATTGCTTTCAGCTTCAAGAACCTTTCCTTTCTTTTTGATAAACAAGGAGGTGTATTTAAATTAAGCAAAACATAAACAATATCAGCATACCAAGGAGAATTCATAAAATGGTCTTCAACAATGGGAGTTGAGAATTCTTCTTGGATATCCAAAGCATTAATCATATTAATATCAAGAACTTCACAATTTCTTTCAGCCAGTAATCTATCTAGACCTTGGCCTTTGATGAGTTTAGTGGGTTTTATCTCTAAATCATACTCAAGAATAACAACCATCCACTTACCCCTCTTACCATCTGGGTCCTGTGTTAGAATGTCTTTAACAACTGAGTTTGGGACAAAGGCAATGATGTGTGAGTGAAGGATGTACACCCTTAAATCTTTTAAAGCTTTAACCAAAGCAAAAGCTTGCTTTTCCATAATGTTATACTTCAATGGGGCATCCCTCAATGCCTTAATAAAGAATGCAATAGGCTGCTCTTGTCCTTGTGGATTTTTCTGTAAAAGGACAACAGCTATGGTATGTTCTGATGCAAATGAAAAGATATAAAAATATTTTTAAAAATCAGGACTTATGAGAACCAGTGTTTTGGTTAATGCTTGTTTCACCAGTTCAAAGGATGTCTTTGCTTCCAAGGTCCACTTTACCCCTTGCTCCTTCTTCAACATATTTGTGATATTCCTAAGGAGCTCAGCTAAGTTGGGGATGAACCTTCTCAAAAAGTTAATCTTTCCAATGAAAGACTGCAACTCTTTGATGTTTCGAGGATGAGAGATTTGCAATATGGACGCAATCCTCTTTGGATCTATCTTTATACCCTCCTCAGAAATAATGTGCCAAAGAAGCCTACCCTCTTGGAGACCAAAAAGTGTTTTCTTAGTGTTTAAAGATATCCAAAACTTTCTACATCTCTCGAGAACTGTTCTTAAATGCTCTAAATGCTCTTCATCTGTTTTTGAAAACACAGTTACATCATCAAGATAGATAATGATAAAGAAGCCTAGTTCCTCCGAGAACGCTATGTCCATGGCTCTTTGAAAGGTTGCTCCAGCATTCATTAGACCGAAAGGCATTTTCACGTACATGAAAGTGCCCCATGGTGTAGTAAAGGCTATCTTTAATTGATCATCAGGGTGTACTAAAACCTGATTGTACCCTGAGTAGCCATCAAGCAAATAAATTCTTTTAGATCCTACCACCCTTTGTAAAATATGATCCATTTTTGGTAAAGGGTAGTTGTCCTTTAATGAAGCCTTGTTTAAATCTCTAAAATCTATACAAAGCCTTATTTCTCTAGTCTTCTTCCTAACAAACACCAGATTAGATACCCACTTAGAATATCTAATAGGGACAATAATACCAGCATCATACATTTTCATGATTTCCTTCTTAACCAAAGGCAACTGTATAGGGTTTATTCTGCGCAGTTTCTGTTTGAAAGGTTTATGGTTTTCTTTGAGAGGGATTTTGTGTTGTATTATTTCAGTGTCATAGGACTTAAGATATTCGTAACTCCATGCAAAAACATCAAGAAACTCTTTGAACAGCTCTATATATTTGAGTTTAATGTGAGCTGGCAAAGTTTTGGACAGTTTGATCATTTTTGGTTTCTCATCGCCGCCAATATCGCACTCCTCCACTTCAGTCTCTACAGGTTCCAGTTTTGGTTTATTGGTCACATCATTAAAATCAAACAACTCTTCTAAAGGTGTTAGACCACTTGGCAAACTTTCATCTTTAGAATGCAGCGTTTCTAATTCCTTGGTTTCTGATTCTGCACTCAATTCTGTTTGATTTCTCAGTTTGCTGGTCTGAAGGTTAATATTTACAAGCTCAGGAGAAGGTTCTTCTTCACCAAGAAAATTTTCTTCACTGCAGTCTGTATCATAGTCTAAATCTGAACTATGCAGTTCAAATTCATTTCTGAATTGCATGAAGTGTTCTATTTATTTATCTCCATCAAACACCTGCCAATATTTTTTATTATCAGGTACAACTGGTCTAAATTTTATCTGAGTTGAGCAATCTTTGGTCTCATATGGTGTTAGACATGTCCTAGCTGCAGAGGCTAAATTGTCGGCTATAAGATTTCTTTTCCTCGGGACAAAAATCAGTTTGGACTCCTCAAACGTTTTCAAAAGATCCATGACATCATTCCGATAGGCCCTAAGTCGGGGATGATTTGCGTTATATTCCCCATTGACTTGCCTAATAATTAACTCAGAATCCCCATACACATTGATTTTCTTGGCTCCTAACTTTTTCAGCAAATGTAAGCCTAAGAGCAGGGATTCATACTCCGCTACGTTGTTGGAACACTGAAAGTTTAATTTACATGAAATGCATTCTGTGTGCTTGCTTTCAGTGTTGCAGATCCAGACACCTACACCAGCATTAGTTCTAGTGCAAGATCCATCGAAATACATACTCCATAGAGGACTATTCTCAATTTCATCTGTTTGGTGAATGTCCCTTTCAACTAATGTGCTTTCGGGTGTTTCTTGAATATCAGCACTTAGTTGTGTTTTTTTTTATTCCTCAAGTTTTTCAATATGTTGAGGGATGTTTTCTTCATTGTCAAGCTTTAAAAACAATGGACTCGTGACTTGTAGATTAAGACCTGTGTTCTGTTTGCTAATGTTTTCAAGTGTAGCAAATTGTTTTGACAGTTCAGTGTTGTGTTCCTCTTCCTCCCTATCGGCCATTAATCCTGTTAACGTGATTTGCTCGGTGAGTGTTTCATCATTAAACATGATAAAAGAATCAAGGCATGTACTTACAGAATACAGAGGATATTTCTGAGGTTTGTCTTGAATTTTGACTGTGTATTGCATATGGGACTCCCTGTAAAGTCTTCTAGTCTAATTGAAAACAGGGATAGTCGCATAGGTCATGTCCATTTTCATAGTCCCCTGTAACTTAGCTCCCCAAGATCTTGATAATAACATTCCATATTTTGGGGGTACATCGGCCACAACAATATCCATAACTAAACACTTGGCTGGAATCTGGGCTAAGTTAACACAGAGGTCTTTGATCAATCCTAGACATTTCACTCTGCTTGAATCAAAGGAGTAGAGGTCTTTGTAGGGTCTGGTGATTTCAAGACCCAGGCTCTCCATTACAGCTTTTGGCATTAAATTATGAGAAGCCCCTGAGTCATGCACAGTGTTGTGTATAATTTTTTCATGAACATTCAAACTTACGTAAAAGGGAGGAACAGGTCCCTCTTGAAACTTACCTTCAATCTTTGGACCAAAAATCAACTCTGGTTGGTCATCGTTAAGATTGAGAGTGTCCTCATTTTCTTCTATGTTCAAAGCCTTCAAAATTCGGGTTTTATATACATGGTCGGCAGCTAACTTGGTCAAGGGGACAGAGACTTTGATTCTCGAAATTTCCTGCTCCAGGCTGAAAGGAATTTGATTCTTTAAAGAGCTTGTTTCCGCCTTAGTAGCTGCCCCCCTATCAGCAACAACAGCTTGCTGATTTGTTTTATCTACACTTGACACAACGGTTGTAAAAGGAGTACTAGCTGAAGTGTTAGTACTACTAATGTTTGCACTCTGTTTTTCAAGATTTTGAGTGTCTTTCTCTTTACCTTTACCAGAATCAACAGCCACGGCTTTATCCTTTTGTTTGACTGTTTTAGGCTTGGTTGTAGTGTTGTTTTGAGAAGATTTGTCGGAGGTTTTGGTGTTGAGGGTTTTTTGACTGGTTTTTCTTCTAAGGTCATATTCTCTTTGAGTTTCTATGATGACATTTTCCATATCTTGATGACTGTTTTCACTATCATCCCCTTTGTCATCATAAGGTGTGTATAGACCTTGTTTCTTACCATAATGAATCTCAAAGTCATCATTATCTACCTCCAACATGTTTATATCATTATCCTCTGGTATTTCATCTGTTTCCTCAACCTCACTCACATAGTTTTGATGAAAGGGAGGAGTGATCTGTTGATCATCTTCCCTGGGTCTATTTGGAGGTTGGTTTCTTCTTAAATTCTGATTCTGGTTCTGGTTTCTATTTTGAGGAGCAGTTTGATTTTGACTTTCTTGTGCTCTCTCAAGAATGCTCATTTTCTTCATCATCTCCTCCATCATTTTCTCCAGTTTTGAGTTTGAAGTAGAAGGTTTGTTTTCCTCTCTAAAAGATACTCTTTTCTCGCTTTTCATTCTTGCTCTTTTCTCCATCAAATTTACTTCCACAGAAAGAGCACCCCTTTGCATATCTTCAAGAGTTGCAAAATCTCTTTCTCTCAGTGAATAAGTCATGTCAGAGTCAAATCCTTCAGGGAACTTGTTTAAGGCTGAGCCCTGTGGAGGCTTTAGTTCTGGGGAGAGTGCATTATACACACTGTTAAATCTGGTACAATAAGCTTGTACACTTTCCCCTGAGTTCCTATGAAGATTGTTATAGTCAGCAAGAACTTGGAGAGGATTCTTCTTTACTTCCCATTTGTTTAAGAATCTCTGATGGAAACCTTGGAGATCGTTAATACTACGGGGGGTTAAGCCTTTAAACCATTTTCTTACTTCTCCCCCCAAACTTTGAGCAAATAGTCTAATCTTGACAGAATCATCATCAATTTCATTTCTGTCAAAGTAGTCATTCATCTTATCCACATGTTGTGATGCAGTTATAGCATTGCTAGCATCATACAATGGGATTTTGGACTGATAGTCCTATGGAAGGTTGACTAGTGGTATAGGAAGGGCTAAGGGAGCATACCATGCTACCATGATATGTGGTGGGAGTGGGTTGACAAGAGGAGGTGTGGGCTGAAGTGGAGTGGTTTGAACAGTGGATGAAGGATGAAGGTAAGTGGATGGAACAGCAATAGATTGTTGAGCTGATCTTGGATGAGGGACACCTAAGTTAAGAAGAAAATGTAAATCAGGAGGTGTTGTCCCTCTTCTACCAAAATGTTCACTTGTTTTAGGAGATGAAAGTGAAGACTCAGAATCTAGCTGATCTAAATCATCAAATGACCTAGTCCTAAAGGGATTAACTAAGTCATCTTTTGATTGTTGTAGAGCTGAAAGATTTTCAGGGGCTGAATTAGCTCTTAGGGGTGATCTGAAAACAGTTGAAGATTCTATCTTAGGAGACTTCCTAAGGATTCTTTCTGGGTTATCAACTATCTCAGGTGGATGAGGGTCAGGGTGGGCTCTAGTGTGAATCTTTCTAGGAGCCACTATGCTGTGTTTTTAGACCCAAATAATAAGAAAAGCTCAACCAAATATGACAATCTTTGAGAGGTCAACTAATCTGTTTTCACAATTTTAATCCTACAGTCCTCTAACTGAGTTTGAAAGATATTATAATGATATGGGTTCTTCCCAGTGGAGTCTTAAGGTCTGTTCAGGATTGTGGAGTCGCCAGGTGGAAATTTTAGAGTGTTTTTCAAAGAGATACACTGTCCACCACGGTTCTTTTGAAACATCCTTTTCAAGGATATCCCGAAACACAACAAACTCTAACCAGAGATTGACTGGGAGGGCATTTACCAGATATGTCACCTCTAAAAGAGGATGAGATCCGGAGGCTACCTGGCACTTTCCAGACTCTGTCTAAGAGTATAGGGTAAAACACAATAAAAGATAAGTGAAATGCAAGAGTAAGTGTTTTACTACCAATCTGAAATTTTTTTGGTATTTTCTGAGTTATTTTTTATTGGCGTGGTTTCTAAGAATGTGCTAACTTTGCTTCAAAACTTAGCTACGGTTGTGAGACAAAGACAGTCCACTCTTATGGCTAAGCTAGCTGATTTTTCAAGGTTAGATAAAGACTTATGAGAATCCTAGGGTTGACCTAGATTGTCACTGACTCAAACAAGTTTCATCATAATTACCAATTATTTGGTAGTGCTTGAAAAAGGCTGCCTCTTACTCACAAGGTTTTATAAAAAATGAAAATGATTCTGGGTTTGTAAGTCCCCAGTGGAGTCGCCAGAAATGTTAGGTATCTGTAATTTATTAGCAATATTGGCAAAGTCCAATTACAGAAACAACATCATTTCAACCAACTTTGGGATTCTAGGATCTAGCCCTCCTGAATCTGGAGAGGGATCTATCCAATGAGTGCAAAGATGGATTTTTCTTTGAAGTTTGGGGTAATGATATTAGGCTAGTTATGAAGACCAAGGGTTTTGTTTTGTTTTTGGATGGTTGAACATGATTGCTGTTAGAGGCGAAAAGTCACAAAGGTAAAGAGGTTCAAAGGTGAGAAGTTGCAAGCAAAAGAGTAAGTTTTGATCAAGAGGAAAAATGACGGCAGGTTTTCAGTCCATTGGGCTATGGAGTCATAAGAGGATTTAATTGGAACAGCAAGAGGCAAGAATGGTCCATGGGGCAAGTCATCTATGTCTAAGGATCTTTTTAAAGTTTGATTTATGGAATGAAGTGATACAATAAGAAGGAGAAGTAACAGATGCAGAAAAAAGAGCATCCCAAGATCTGGTAAGTACTTTGAAACTAGCCAGCCTTTGACCAGGCACTTAAGAAAAACATGAAAGAAAACTAGGATCTGGTAAGTACTTTGAAACTAGCCAGCCTTTGATACACTTTCAATAGAAAACATATAAACACTAAGGGAAACTTGAAGGCAACCTTTGGAGTAGAGACTAGCGGGCCGGGCTCACCACAAATCCTCTCCTAGCTCTTCTTTACTTGGCTACTTCCAAGAAAACCACAAAGATAACACAGAATGGCCTAATATCTGGTAAGTACTTTGAAACTATCCAGCTTTTAACACATTCTAAGGGAAACAATCAAACAATTATGCAAAGAAGACTGGGACCAGGGCTCACCATATCTTCCTCAGTTCATCTTCACACAACATATACTGAAAGTAACATTAAAAAATAATATTTAGCTAAGAAAATAAGACGAGGGAATGCCAGCATTCCTATGCTTGAAATGAATTAAATCATTTTCAAATAACGTAGTGGGAAGAAAAAATTTAAATAAAGATTTTTCAGCCAGATAAGGTTACTGGTATAAAGTAGGCCCTAACACTGTTTAAACTGTTCTTTACAGAAGAAAATGAAACAAAACGAAACAGGAATAAAATAACAAGTTACAATGAGAATAGCATCACCGTCAACATAGACCAGGATCCCATAAATCATCTTGTATTGATGCTCCAAACCAGTTACAATCTTCAAATCCAATGTTTTAATTCATCTTTCTTTCATAACCTAACTTATCTGTTACAAGCAGAGCTCCAAGAGCCAGTGAAACACTATTTACAATTAGGGATTTTCGGCTCAATTACATTACAATGCTTCAGCAATTACCTCAACAACCAACCCCTCACTCATCTTCTACTGAAGTATTTATAGGATGAGGAAGTGAGATCTGATTAAAGATCTCAAATATAATTAATACAGAGTTAATGTTTTCTTGGCCCTTGGGAGGCTCAATGAAGAAACTGTACAGGTGTTTCACTGTATTAATTGGTTTACACTTATGAACTAAGCTCGGTGGGAGTTTTTTTTGACCTTTGAGGCTCCGTGTGATGCTAGGGTTACTCTGCAGACATTATTTTATTAAATCCCTGACAGAAGTAACTCTTCGGCTGCGTCGAGGTAAAAATTTTGATCCCGATCAATAAATTCTGTTCCTGATTGAATACTTTGAGGCGCAGGTGGCACTTTAGTCGCTGGGAGGAATCAATTCGCCTCCATTTGTGGCGGTGGTGGGTTTTCCTGATAAAACACTTTAGGTTTTTCTTTAAACTGTGTTTTAGATTGGGGATTAGGCTTTTGATAACTATCTTAGCCGTAATCCCCATTAATCTGTCCATCAATTCTCTGCTGTGGTTCATCCTAGTCTTCGGCACTGATAATCTTTGATTATGCCCGATTCATGGTTTTCTTGCTGTCGTGCAAGGCGACGCAGGGTTTATAAGGCATCAATGCCTGAGGAAACATGGATGAAATGTGCATTCCAACCCTGCGGGTGATTTCTGTGGACGAATCGAAGACGGGAGGGTTGTCACCCTCCTTCCTTGAATCTTCTTTGGAAACCACGAAAAAATAATTTAAACCCTGCAAAATGCGAAAACTCATTAAAAAATCCTGCTTTTACAGGCTTAACTGCATCAGAAGGTGTGTGGAGGAGCGTGGCCGTCGGATGGCATCATCCGACGGTCCGGATTGATCGGGGGAGATTATATAATAGGTGGAAGAGGATCAAATCTGAGTCCTTGATCGTGCATGATCAATGGTCGGGAGGGGGCAATGGAAAGTCAGCAGCGGGGAATCGTTGACTGGGGAACGAAATCGGGCGACGCGATATGGGCCGTCGATCTGCAGATTAGATCGACGGCGGGGATTGATTTGCTGCTGTACGAGGGCATGTTTATCGCGCGGGCACTTTTGTTAACCATCAGACACTTTCGAAGAATGATAACCGTTGGATGAGTGGGCCTAGATCGGACGGCGGAGATCAATTTCGCTGGGCATCCTGGTACGAACTATAACGCGCGATGGACGACGGTTGCACGGCGGTTTTCAAATCGTACAAGGGACACGCGTCACACAGCGTATGGAATCACTGGCCAATGGAAGAAAATAGCTTTTGGCCTAAAGGTGGTGCGAAGGATACCGCCAGTTTTTGGAAAACAACGCACGGGAGGTGGGGACCACGGGAAGACGTGCTCCGCATCGTCCGATTTGCGGGGCAAATCGACGGTCGAGATTGCTCCATAATTCATACGGGCGAAAAACTTTGAAATTAAATTAAAACCCAAAAAAAACAATTTACAAAGTTTTTAATGTTTTTGGGTGGAGGAGAAAATTGAAAGGATAAGCGCCCGATGGGTTTAGGAGCTGGTTCTGGCGCTCGGGCGCATGGACGGAAAAGGGTTAGAGGCTTAGCCCGAGGGAGCTTAAGCCCAAAACATAGAAAATATATATTTTCTATGGTTTTTTAATATTTTTTCAAAGGGAATGAAAGGTCTGATAACACTAAGAAGGGGTCTTAGACCTTATAAAATGGATTTTGATGAGGGGAAATAGCAAAAACATGGAAATGAGGCATTTTCATGGGGAATGGAGGGATAGAAGAGGAGGTTAGTTTTGGGGAGAAGGAAAGGGAAAGGGATGTTTGCAACAGTATTTGACTTTGGATTTTTGTAGGATTTTAGAGGTTTTTAGGATGTAAAATAGCAGTGTGGGAAACTGGACAGAGGCATGAGGCCTTTAAGAGTCTTCAAGAGCCAATAGTTTTTTGTTTAAATAGGGAAAAAATGTTCCTTGAAGGCTCAAAAGATATTTAGCCACCTTTGGTATAATCAAATTTTACAGGTGGCTAACAGGCTCATACCTTAAACACGACCCCCCTTTATTATTCTTCTTCAACATGGCCATATCCCTTTACACTACACCGGCATCTTGATGCTATGACACCTGCAAAGAAAGGAATTTCAGAGCAAGCAACTTGCAAAAAAGTTGGACTTCTCAAGGATGAAAACAAAAACTATACATAGAGGTCTAAATAAGGATGGCAAACAATAGCTTTGAAGGTGAATTTAAAAGGGGAAATTAGAATATGGGAGGGATAATGACAAATGGGAGAGGTTAACTAAAATTATGAGTGACCAATTATGATTATGCATGTTGCATGACTCTTCTAACTAATCATGTGACCTTGGATTTACCTTTAACCTCTTAAGAATCGACACCTCACCATTTCCTTTATCGGTTTAGAAAAACATGATTTCGTAACTGTTTTCATTATAATTCTGGCAGATTTGCTATGGACTAGTCAGGTGAGTTTGTAGCAAAAACAACTTGTTTTCAGTTATATTCACTGCGGACTCAGGAACAAATAGACAGGTGGCCACAACAAATTTTTAAACCAATGCATGGAGAACTTATGTGGATTTTTATATATTTGACCACGATGACATGACAAGTGTAACTCTCTAAAATTAGGATAATGACCCATTCATAAAATTTCATCAATTTCATGAACTAATTTTGATAAGAAAAATGAAATCTATGCTAAATGACTCTACTAACCAAAATGAAATTTTATTTGTGATAACAAACTACTTACATTATTTCCATCCCGTAATTTTTTCTTTATGCACAACCCACCATCTGGATGGGGTTGTGCTCAATGCAATGTATAGTATAGGAATCCTATGAAATTCCTCTATTTGGTCCTCATACACTTGTAAAAAAATATCTACTTCAGATAACACATCAAATTAAGGTGGGTTATTCAACTCAGTTCCTATCGAGTGCACCATCCTCATGATATGCGCACATCTCTGCATACTAACTTGATACAACCGAATCTTCCAATTCTCTAAGGCTTCCTCCAAATATGAGGTGTTGGATCTAATGTTTCACCTTAACGCTCCTTCAATTTTGGGATTTACATAGTCATCTCACGAAGCTGTGAGATTATAAATGTTGTCCATCTCTTCCATATGGATCTTTCCCTTGACTGGCTCAGTATATCGATCTCCTTCACGATGATCCAATGGTGTTATCAATTGGACATATATTTTTACAAAAATCATCTCTATTTTATTTAAATTAATAATTACCTAGTTATCAAAAGCGTATTTTATCCCTAACAGAGTAGGAAAGGGATCAATGTTGTCTACGATATTCATAACTTTAGAATCAACGATGCTTGACACCCTGTCAATGTCCACCGACACTCTTGTTAGTCATCCAATAGGAAATATATGATGTCGGTTCACCAAACTAAGTTGAATCAGAGATCAAATCCATTTCAGCTTCTACATCATATCTCACATGCTCTTTAGTGAAATATTTACATCTGATAGCAGATCCAAGATGATGTTGTCCATATCATACTCCCCAATTTGTGTGTTGAAGCAGAATTAATTTCTTTCTCTCTTTTTGTGGGCCACCTTATTTATGATGCATGGTGACACTCATGTATTGTTCACTGCTGGTCCACTAGCACATTGCCACTATATTTCTAAATTTATCGAGAGCTTGGCTATCCTTTACTAATTCCAAATATATTTGCAGCTAACTTTCAACTGTATCTACTACTACAACTTAATCTCTTCCTATGATACCATCATATATCATTAGCATAGACATTTCAAAAACTTCCTCTATCTTATCCCAGTTTACCATGACCATTTCCTACAATGTATCCTTGTATGTTTCTTTCTTTTGAATAAGGTTGAACTTTAGAGGGGGTTTAGGTGATCTCCTCACCCATTACAACTTTGGTGCCTTGGGATTTGCAACATCTTCTTTTATCCTGATACCTCCTCGATTCACTATGCCAATCCACTTTTGGGTCCTACAGGGCTCAACAACTTTCATCTACACATTAGGTACATTCTTTCCCTTCCACTTGGCGATCAACTATGGAAATTTCTTCGTCAGATGGTCTAATCACTTGTAATAAATACAATTGCAACATGGGTTAGTGCAATCTCTCACCAGATGTCCATGTTGTCCACAATTGTAGTATACTATGATACTCTTCCCTTAGCCAAATCCTCCTCTCCCTCATCCTGGTCCTCCAAGTCCTCTAGGAAACATTTATCATCCTTTCCTCTTGTTATACGGAATCTACGACTATGGACAGAAGTATCTTCCCTAGATGGGGTTTCCTAGCCTAGAACAACAGAAAGACAAAGAAGCTAATATTTCCATTGAAGTAAATAGATAATGGGATGAAACCTAACTATGATTCATCATATTCTTCACTTTTCTATTGGATTTAATGCTCCAATCCTAGCTCCATTTGCTATAATTAGAACCAACACAATCAAGAAACACAAGCCAATGATCTACGACATCTATGTAGAATCATCTAATCACTTCATTCAATGGATCAACATGGCATTGAAATACACAAAATCACAACATCACATAAATGGAAACAAAGAACTCTTTGCATTAATATAAATGGAGTGATTTACAACCAAATATAGGATTTGATATTTTATAAGAGCTCCTCCAAGTTTACTGTCCTTCTTTTCCACAAAATGTACCTCTATGTAACCCTAATGCATGGAATAATGACTCTCAAAACAAGAACATAAGGGTAGAATCTATCTCCTAAATCCAACCCCTAACTTGTGGATGGCCACAAATATATAAAAGAGGATGGTAAGTTGGGAGTTATTATCCATTTACCAATCTAGGACCGAGATCCACTCTTGATGGGAGGATGGGATCAAAGGATAAGGGATGGAAACTCCAAGGTAGGATAGGATAGGATTCAAAAGTTTTATCTGAAGTAAATAGTTGTAACAACTCTTAGAAGATTCTCGAAGAGGAAACTTAAGAAATATTTTTATTTTTCCTGAATTTATAGAATCAACACAACCCAGCACAGGGAAACCTACTGGTGATCAACCCTTTCCAACATGGAACAAACTGTTGGTGAATGCAGGTCAACAGGTTTCCAGACTGTGTTGGTGCTTAAAATGAATAATTTAAGGAAATTTCAGGTAGAAAAATTGGGATTAAGGAGAGTCATTTTTAGGGATTTGTGAAAAGGTGATGACAAAGGGTAAAAGGATGTTGATTGATTCAATTTGTATTCTTATTGACCAGATGCGACAAAATGGACTATAACAGATTTCCACCTAAAGCACAAAGTCATAGATGTCAATTGATGATTGAAGTGCTTTACTTTGTGACAAGTCATGATCAACAAAAACCAATGAGATCCCTAACTATTACAATATATTTACATCATGATATCTCTGCTGAGGGAGGCATACCCATGCTCAACATATAAGATAGCATTACATGTACAATGATCAAAATACATGTCCACCAATGGAAAAAGGTGGACCCATGGTTCATTTATTGCATGTATGATCATAGCCATCATACATTGTGATCTTGTATTAATCCTGAAATCACATCCCAGATGGATGACACTACATCCAAGGTATTCTATCACGTTCACATGATTGTCCAATGTATGATTCTAACCATGTGAATCAATGAGTTGCAGTTGAACATGGTAGACACCATCTTATTTGTTATCACCCAAAAAAAAATTAGCACATCATTGTGACAAGGTTACAAATTTTCATGGTTCAAAATTGGGTTTATAAGTAGAATTAGGTTTGGACAAGGGTAGGTTTTAGATTTTTATGGTTTAAAGCTCATCCTTAGGATCAAATGAAGTCCTTTTTAAACTTCTTTCATGTCAAATATTCATTATTTTCATTTGTCATTCATTTAATAAAGTTTCGGATCAAAAATGTTCAATTAGCCCAAAAACCTTGTTTTCGTAGTGCCACCCATTGAAAAAATTCATTTTGCGTTACGAAAACGCTGATGATTTCCTGCTGTAATATTCCCAATTGGGATTGCTTAGCAAGGCATGCCTGAAAAACACATTTTTCAGGAATGTATGCTACAAGATTGAAAAAAAACCCTTGTATCTCGTAGATCTGACAATATATCATCTAAATCCAAGAGGGAATCGGAAAAAAGTCATTCTAGGTGAGGTAAACACGTCTCCTACACCCAGTATAGCTGAAAAAGGCCCAAGAATGGGCTGCAACAATATATAACAATACTGCTCAGAAAATAATGCAGTTCAGCAAAATAGCAGTAGGAGGCCAATATGGAGGCTCAGTATTATCATTTATATCATTAAATTAGAGTTATACTGAATCCCTTACATTATAGAACAGAAAGAAGAAGATATTACATGAAGAAATGCTCAACTGCAACCATAGGATATGACTGTACAAGCTTAACAATGTTATTTTATTAGCTGAAAAGAGCTGTATATTACACTTCATATCTAGAGCATATCTATGTACAAAAATATAGATATATATTAGATCTATACACTATAGAGTCTCCTCTTCAAATTCCCCTTGGGGTTTTCAGCAAAAAGTGTAGTACATGGAGTAGATCTGAGTGCTAAGGCAGTAGGTCTGCAGAATGATTTAGAAATCCTGAAGAAAATACAACAATATTCAGATCAGATCTGAATGGAACATGGATTAGATCTGTAATCCATAGATCACCAAAGTGAAGGGTATATTCCCAACACTAGAGATCTCTCCTCCTTGATCTGCCAAAACACCCTGCAACTCCCTCCTTGCAAATAACGCAGTTCTGGAAGATGGACTGCACTGTAGGCTCTATGACATGATGTGGCCTCAAGCCAAGTTCTAAAAATGGGCTCTCCTCATCTAATACTCTCTTGCTAGGTGGATAGAAGGCTTTCCCACTGAAAAGAGGCATTATAATGGCCTAGATCTGAGTAGATCTAGCCTCCACTTGCTACAGATTACAAATCAAGTACCATACATGTGTGAAGATCTTCAGAATAATCCACCAACAGCTGGGATTTCCAATACAGACCTGCACTCCCCAACAGTGACAGTGTTGATGATGCATCAATAGGGATGTCTGTCATGTTACTAATCCTCTCTTTGACATCTCCTATGCCAAAAGTGTGTGTTGGAAGAACATACCTTCCATTCTCTTCCTCCAACAACGCAGAATAAAAAATGAAGGTGGGTGATGATGATGAGATAAGAGAATCTCCATCCTTTTTGAAGTTACCCAAACCTCCCAGTGCTGTAGCTCTGTCTTCTAATGCTCCCATCCCTCCTGGATCTAAACTTGGAGCACCATGTTGTGAGGGATCTCTCACAAAAACTGAATAAGGTGGCCTCCCAGGTGGTTTGCCCCTAGATAAGAGGATCCCATGCAGAAATCTCCTAAACATAAGAGATGGGACTGTAGGGTCCTTGATTCCACTGTGTTGTTTCAACATTATTTCATGTGTGGAATTCTCATGAAATTTGGAGACCACTCTTAGTGATGCAAGAGTGCCTCTGATTGGAGCATTTGCTCCATTCTCTTCTCCTAGCAATAGTGGATCATCTTCTGTTGTGTCAACTTTGTGATCCCTCCTTTGTTCTGTCTCATTGTCTTTCATTCTATATGCATGCTACTCATGTTCTCCATATGGTATATTCCTTATAACTTCTTGCAAATATGCAAGAGCCCCTCTAGTGGAAGCAGTTGCTTCATCTCCATCTCCCAACCAAAATAGATCTCCTCCTGCTGTCACAGCGCTGGAGGATATTCTCTGCTCTTTCTTTCCCTTCTCCTTATCAGTGGGGAGTGTATCTTCATTAAGATACCCTTTTCCTTCATCTCCCATTGAACAAGGAACCCTCATGTCTTCTCCTTGAGGAAAGAGTTCTTGTTGAAGTGGTTCTTTTGCCTTTGGCAAAACATGCAATAATTCTTCAACCCTTTCAACAATGTTTAGAAATGGAGTTGGCTTTATGGATTCTTCCAACTCATGCAAAGATTTAGATTTCTTTGGCTTGATTTTCTCCCTCAAGTAAGTTCCAAAATATCTCAAATCAAATATTTTCTCTAACTTCTCAGTGAACTTTGCATAAGAAGAGATATTTACATTTTTCAAGGAAGAAGACTGAAATAGCCACCAGGCATAAGCCTTACCTTAAAGATGTAGCGCTGCTACTCTCATGGCTTATTCTTCTGAAACTTGATGCAGTTGTAAATATGTGTCAAGCTTCCTTAACCAAGACTTGGCTGAGCTCTCAAGTGATCCATTTAAAGTGGGTAGAGAGAATCTACCCAAAGTGTGTTGCATGCACCCACTCCTTCTACAACAGTTGTTGGATCTTCTTTCTTCTTTAAGTTGGCAGAACTGTGGGAAACTGAGATGCTCCTTTAATATCTCTAACTGAGATTCATATTCTTGGAGATAATCACCAAGATTTTCCTCCTTTGGTTCTCCTCCTTTTCCTCCTTCCTTTCTCAAGAAAGTAAGCATGTTACAACATTGTAGATCAGCTTGTGTTGCTGAATGCTCACACACATAGTAAGAAATACTAGGGATGCCTTCATGTGAAGAACTGCTTGAGGGATCTGCATGTATCTCCCTCCTAATTCTCCGGATCTTTCCTTTTATCTCATGAAAATCTTGAGAAAGAGTTTTAGATAACTTTTCTCTTTTTATCCTTCTATATAAAGGGGTTTCACCCTTGTTTTCTTTGTCTTCTGTGTAATCACATTTCTTTTGTCTTATTCTTTGATACCTCTCCTATCTATCAGCAAGAGGCTTATTTTCTTCTGAATTCATATTGGTTTTGGCTCTTCAAGAAAGCACAGGATGTGCCAAGATGATGCTCTGATACCATTGTAATATCCCCAAATTGGGATTGTTAGCAATGTATGCCTGAAAAACACATTTTTCAAGAATGTATGCTACAAAAACCAAAATCAGCACTTGGATCCCTTAGATCTAACAATATATCATCTAAATCCAATATTTAATTAGAAACAAATCCTTCTAGGTGAGGTAAACAGGTATCCCACACCTAGTATAGCTGAAAAAGGCCCAAGAATGGGTTGCAGCAATATATAACAATACTACTCAAAAAATAATGCAGTTC
This sequence comes from Pinus albicaulis, assembly GCA_034641835.2. Lineage (NCBI taxonomy): Eukaryota > Viridiplantae > Streptophyta > Pinopsida > Pinales > Pinaceae > Pinus > Pinus albicaulis. The sequence goes on along the minus strand of CM076573.1, from coordinate 505,462,253 downwards.
AACAAAGGAGTAGTATTCGACCAATATGGAGGCTCAATATTATCATTTATATCAGTAAATTAGAGTTATACTGAAGCCCTTACATTATAGAACAGAAAGAAGAAGATATTACATGAAGAAATGCTCAAAATAGGAGGTTGCAACCATAAAATATGACTGTACAAGCTTGAAAACATTATTTTATTAGCTAAAAATAGTTGTAGGTTACACTTCAGATCTAGAGAATATATATGTACAAAAACATATACCTATATCAGATATTTTCACTATAGAGTCTCCTCTTCAAATGCCCCTTGGGGTTTTTAGCAAAAAGTGAAGTACATGGAGTAGATATGAGATCTAAGGCAACAGGTTTGCAGAATGATTCAGAAATCCTGAAGCAAATACATCAATATTCAGATCATATCTGAATGGAACATGGATTAGATTTTTAATCCACGGATCACCACAATGAAGGGCAGATTCCCAACAGTAGAGATCTCTCCTCCTTAATGTGCCAAAACACCCTGCAACTCCCTCCTTGAAAATAACACAGTTCTGGAAGATGGACTGCATTTTAGGCTCTATGACATGATGTGGCCTCAAGCCAAGATCTAAAAACAAGGCTCTCACACATCAAATAAATGGAGGTTTAATCACTAATACAGTAGAAACAAGGCTCCCGACAAGATTTCCAGCAAAATGCATGTACAAGGTAGGACTGCAGAAAATAACGTATTATACAGAAAATCTGAATTAAAAATGACTGAATATAACATATCAGAGCTGAATAATACATAAATATGGCCAAAGGCCTCTCTAAAAAACTTCTGGAGGGAAATAAGCTCCTCCTCCTCAAAGACTAGCACAAAATCAAAGGGTGCAGTTTTGCTGCTGCTGGCCCTGCATCAAGGACGCAGTTTTCTGAAGATGACTACACTGTAGCTAAATGTAGGTGAATGGCCTCAATCCAAATACAGAAATGAAGCTCAAACCCTTCCCTCTTGATCCCTTAAGCAAGATGATCCAAAGAGAGGATGGAATTCCCGCACGGGAATTCTTTGCACTAAGCAGTGCAGCAACTCCGGCTAAATAGCTGGAGCATGCAAATGGTCTCTAGACAAAAATATTTGAATAAATGAGTGAATATCCTTTGATGATATGCCTTCATTTTATCTTTGGTGAACCTCCTCACCCAGAAACCCACACAAAGTTGAGGTGACTTCTTCATGAAGATTCCTCTTTCAAAACTGCGCTACCCTAGCTTGCTTCCCTCCTCTTATGGCTGCACTGTTTACTTGGTCAACTAATCCACCTCCAATGCCTCTTTAACACTAAGTATCTTCATTATAGTTCTCATTTGTGTGTTTAGGCTGATCCTTGTTCACATTAAGCTAGTTTACTTGATTGTTTTCTTCCTCCTCAAGAATGCATGTTGACTTAGTCAAACTTGGCTATGTCCTCATCCAATTTGTCCTTTTTCACACTTGGAAGTGTAAAACCAGATCCTAAGATGATTTCCTTCCTTAATAATGTGGAATTTATTCATAATTTTATTATTCATGGGCCTCCTTACCCATTTATTCCTCTTCTAAGTGAAAGTAGCAAAATCTAATGTTCCAAATTGCTATGTGCAAATTTTGGAACATTACACCTATTGACCCAATAAATGTCTTAATCCCTTTCACACATAAGGGTGTTTTATTAGAGCAGCCTAGATCTAGCCTTGTTCAAATGGGGCATTGATTTATTTTACTATTTTAGGAATTTTATTGATCCTCCTTTACAATTTTATTCATGCAACAAGAAAATGAAACAAAATTGTATATTCCCATTAGCTTGGGCTAATTAGGAATATTACAGGATGAAACTAGATCCAAGGTCTTCTATCTCGTTCACACGATCGTCCAATGTATGATTCTAACCATGTGAATCAATGACTTGGAGTTGAACATGGTAGGCACCATCTTATTTGTTATCACCCAAAAAAAAAAAATTAGCACATCATTGTGACAAGGTTACAAAGTTTCATGGTTCAAAATTGGGTTTAGAATTCAATGTAGGTTTGGACAAGGGTAGGTTTTATATTTTTATGGTTTAAAGCTCATCCTTAGGATCAAATGAAGTCCTTTATAAACTTGTTTCATGTCAAATATTCATTATTTTCATTTTTGTGTTATTTCATAAAGTTTTGGGTCAAAACTATTCAATTAGCCCAAAAACCTTGTTTTCGTAGCACCACCCATTGAAAAAAGTCATTTTTCACTATGAAAATGCTGATAGTTTCATAGCGCAAACATGAAAAATTGCACTACAAGCGCAGATTTATAACTGTATTATCATTTGTGCTGGAAAATGTCAGAAACCATTGAGAAAGGGTAAGTTAGTGGTATGATGAGTCAGGTAATGATGAAATTCAATGTACTTACCCATGTTGTAGTCATCATTGTCATTATAGGATATGAATGAGGCATCATTCGGTTATGAGATGACATTTTAAATTTCAAAATCTTTCCTAATTGGTCATTCTCATTTTCCTTTTTCCTCCATTCGAAATGTCTGAGCTCTATAGTGTTAAACAAAACCTGTGACTGGTTCATACAAAATTTTTCTACACCAATATTCAAGAGAGGCTGATACAAATGTATCAAGTGTTTGGTCAATTTAGTGTGTCCTAAATTGCTGCATTTAATTGTCAATCCGGGAATCGTAAGCTGATGAAGTGCGGCGCACTATATGTGCAAGATAACCTCTTCCTTAACTTTTTGTCGTTTTTGGTCTTTCTAAAGTGAAATGGAAATTCTAAAGTGAAAAGCAAGCTTGGTTATATTTGTTCAAGGAAGTGATTTCCCCTATAATGATTTACCAATCTTGAAACTTTAAAAGCAAATTGAAATTACAATGACAAGACTTGAAAGAAAGTAAAAGTGTACTGCTGAAATGAAAAGGTGCTGCTAATCTAATGAATAAAAACAGGAAACTAGTGAACATGAAAACTAAACTATTCTTGCTGCCAACTGAACACAAAAGAAACTACGCTTATGGAAATTCAAAATTGCAATGAAATAAATCTAAATCAGATTACATCTTATGAGAACTTTTTCCAAATTTTCTAATGCCTCTTCAAATGAATTACCATAAACTGTAAAATCGTCCATATAAACCTCTACAAAATCATGGATTAGATCAGAAAAAATTCCTAGTACTCGCTCTTTGGAATGTTGCCGGTGCATTACATAACCCAAAAGGAAGCACTCGGTAGGGCAAAAGTTCCCCTCATGGACAAGTAAATGTGGTCTTATCTTGATCTTCAGGGTGCTACCCGAATTTGATTATAGCCACTAAAACCATCCAAAAATGAAAAGTACTTTTTTACCTCGCTAATGTATCTAATACCCGATCAATAAAAGGCAAAGGAAAGTGATCCTTCAAAGTTGCTTTGTTCAACTCCTCGTAATCAATGCATACTCTCCATTTACCATTCTTTTTTAGGTACTATAACCAAAGGAGAAACCCATCGGCTATCCGAAATTGATAAATGAAGTTTACATTGAGAAGTTTTTGGAGCTCTTCTTTCACTATCTCCCTAAGATTTGGATTCATCCTTCTTTGAGGTTGTCTGATTGGTCTCATCGTTTTCCTCAATATAGATATGATGGATGCAAGTCTTAGGATCAATACCCTTCATGTCGATGATACTCCCATGCAAATGCAAATGAGAATGTTTTTGCAAGATTCTCAGTTAGTTCTTCTTGTTGTGACTTCTCCGGATGTTTATTAATATTCAATGTCTTTTTCCCGGAAAAATCTCAATAGCAGGAATTACCAAACTCTTCCATAGAGTAGAGAGACATTTGTCTTGATGATAAATATTCTATGTCGAGTCCAACCGAAATTGTGTGGGGTCATATTCGAAGTTATCTCAAAATTTTCTAATGTGTTTAGAATTTGACTATCCTCACTAATTTGAAAATGGTAAAGACAGAGTTGTATAGTGTTCTCATCATCGACCCATTCATTGTCTCCTATTTCGTAATTGCTCTTGCAGGGAGGATACAAATTGAATTTCTTTGTCGAATTACCATTAGAAATGTACATGTCTCCGCATCTACAACTAATAAAAGCATCACCGTGGCTGCACCAAGGTCTTCCTAAGATAATTGGATGTCCTCCTAGATTACTTTTGGGAGTCAAAATCATAAAGTCTCATCGGATATTCCCAAGAATCTAAGGAGACTAAAATATCTTCTAATACACTATCCGGTTTAATAACCGATCGATCTCGCAAGTTGCAATAAAGTAGGTGTAAAAAGAAGGTTAGGAAGTTTTAACTGCTCCATAGTCTCGTCTACTCATAATGTTGATAGCAAAGCTCCCTACGTCAATCAATGTGTTTGGAATTTCTATCCCATTTATATGTGTCTTGACAATTGGACTTCCGGGATCTACATACTTCGCATGGTAATTTTTTCCCATCATAATGTCTCGAAATCTTTCCTACCAGGTGGATTCTTATTGTGTCCTTTAGCTTCCTTTATCGGTCTTTTGAAACTCAACTCCTTTATAGTTTTTTGCTAGAATAGGAATTTCTCGAATGGCTTGTAGCAATGGAATCTTGATACAAACATTCTTCAATTCATCTAGAAATTCATAGTTAGGCAACAAGATTTGTTTTTTCCACCCCCTTATCAATTTGTAGTCTTTCCGAAAAGGAGGTGTAGATGAAGATACAAAGTTGCTCAACTATAGGAGTTGTGGATGTTAGCTTTTCTTTTTTCTTTTTTGAATTTTTTGAATTTTGAAGAGATTCTTCCTCGAACCCTTATTGACTTGAAGAGAGTCCTCCTCGGAGGTATCTTGCTCTTGAATGTCTATAGAAGGTTTTTTCTAAAACTCTACCGGATCCGAGTTGTACATCGTTGAGAGGAACAATCATATAGGTAGGAAATTGTTGTCCTTCTACCATATAAGTAGTTTGAGGATTCTTATTGTTAGGATTTGGCAATGGTCGAGTCTGGGAAGTTGATTTTTCTTCCGTTGATATGGGAGCATGAGTTGAGGATTTGTATTTTGTTGAGAAGGTTGTTGTTGTGGAAATGGCAATGAAAGTTGTTGTGGATTTTGGCTTGGAAATTGTGGAGCTTGTTGATTTTGAAAAGATGGAGGATATTGATAAAATTGAGCAAATCTCCCATAAGGATTTTGCATCCCTTGTACCCATGGCTGATATGAATTTTGATGTTGGGGCCAAGGTTGTTGCCAAGGAGTCCAATTTGGTGGGTTTGAAGATTCATAGGGTTATTAAACCCTTGAGATTGTTGTCCTTGCCAAGGTCTCCTCGCGACAAAACAGAGAGATTCTATTGAATTTGGATCTTCTTGAAAAACGAGATTTGAGTCCAGGGATTGAAGGACAATCCTTGATCTCATGATTTTCTCGAGAAAATCATACATGTTTCTACAACTTTTGCATCCAAGGGACATTCCCTTAAAGCATGTTTCTTTCTACATTTCGAACAAAAGATGGCTAAAGCATCTGTTTCTCGCTTTCTCGCTTGTTTTGGATTTTAAGGGTGTCTAGTTGTTCACTAAGACTCCCTAAGATATCAGCTTTTAAACTCGTCAAGCATATTACCAATCTCTCGCCTTACTTTACCGATCCAGCTTGCAGATTTGTTAGCCCTAATAAGAGAAGAATCCCTAGGCCCTTTTCCGCTTTTAGATTTTCCCCTTGAGAGATGGATACATAGTTCCGTTATATCATGAAATGGAAGTTGAGAGATGTCTCCTTTTCCCATCATGTTTAAAAATGTCTATCCATTCATCTCTAATGGCTTTTAATAGGAGGGCTTTCAAGGTTTCGTTATCTAAGTTGCTCATCTTTCCTCTTTTTCAAGTTGTATTGAAATCTTTCAATTAAGTCTTCCAAATTTTCATCTTCTTTTTGCATCATTTTGAATACCTCATCCTTGTGATTGGTGGGCATACAATAGTCCAAGTATCTATCCAAAAATGTTTGTTTCATATCATTCCAAGTCCCGATAGATTGAGTGGCTAATCCCATGAACCATTTCAAAGCGGATCCCTTCAATGTTGAAGGAAACAGCTTTGAGTTTTTGAGAATCTTCCATATAGTCATAAGTTCGGCACACTACTTCAAACTCAAACATAAATGTTTCAGGATCCTCACTTCGCAATCCATAAAAGTTAGGGAGAACAGATGGTGAGATATTTTTCATTGTTGCATGAGTTTCCTCATCAACTATAGGGAATCCAAGCAGATTGTCCCTATTTCTACCGTTATTTCCTTCACCATTGTTATCTTCATTATCTCCTCCTCTTCTATCTCCACCTCTATTTATTACTTCCTCTCGCCATGATAGTTTCTTTAGAGTCCTTATAGTCCTCTAGTTCTTCTACCAAGGAAGGATGAGAGAAAGTCTCTTTGTTTTCTAAGTGGGTTTTAGTAGGTGGTATAGGAGAATCCTCTAATTCAAATTTGTTCTTTGACTTCCAAAAATCTTAAGGCTAGGGGTAGATGGTGGTGAATCTGGTCTATGCCTTGAAGAAGATGGAGTTGTGAAAATCGAACTCTTGGCTTTAGCTATAAACCTTCCCCTAGAATCTCTTGCTCTATGCATGTCATTTTTTATGTTTTTTTTAAAAAGTTGGGCTAATAATTCTCTTTCGATCTTCCAGTATCACACTAGGTGCAAGAAGAGAGCATACTTAAGAAATTACTAAACCAATAACTCTCTTTTCGATCCTCCGGATCACACTAGGTGCAAGAGGAGAGCATACTTCAAGAAGTTATCAAGTTTTCCCTTCTTTTATGATTTTTATGTTTTTTTAAAGAAATTTGGCTACCTAGTTACACTTCACCCGAATCGGCGCCAAAATGTTTGGTCAATTTAGTGTGTCCTAAATTGTCGCATTTAAATTGTCAATCCGGGAATCGTAAGCTGATGAAGTGCGGCGCACTATATGTGCAAGATAACCTCTTTCTTAATCTTTTTGTCGTTTATGGTTTTTCTAAGGTAAAATGGAAATTCTAAAGTGAAAAACAAGCTTGGTTATAATTGTTCAAGGAAGTGATATCCCCTATAATGATTTACCAATCTCGAAACTTTAAAAGCAAATTGAAATTACAAATGACAAAAGAAAGTAAACTGCTGAAATGGAAAGTGCCGTTAATCTAATGAATCAAAACAAGAAACTAGTGAATATGAAAACTAAACTATTCTTGCTGCCAACTGAACACAAAAGAAACTACGCTTATGGAAATTCAAATTTGCAATGAAAGAAATCTAAACCAGATTACATCAATTCATTTTCTGACCCTTCATCATTAGACCAGCTATGACTTGTGGAAGTAATCATAAACAACTTGTGTAACCGATATTTAATTTGCAGAAAGTAAACTAATACTAAACCATACACACATGATTCAATCCCTCGCCATCAGTCCAGCTGTGGCTTTCGGAGGCAATTGAAGATGTCATACATGATTCAATATATCTAAGTTTGCGGAAAAGAAACTAATACTAAACTACACACTTCATCATGCAACCCCTCACCATCAGTCCAGCTGTGGCTTTCGGAGGAAACTGAAGACGCTATGAGCAGCTTAATATATCTAATTTTACAGAAAGGAAACTAATACTAAACTACACATCTCATCATGCAGCCCCTCACCATCAGTCCAGCTGTGGCTTTCGGAGGTAGCTGAAGACACTATGAGTAGCTTAATATGTCTAATTTTAACTATTGAATCAGATAAACAAAACTGAAATGCACAAAACAAAACTGAAGTTAAACAAAGACCGTGAAAGAAAACTAGCAGCAGAATAATATCAGTTTCATATCATTAGCGAAAATACTATGAAAATGCCCCGGGGTGTCTACCTAAAACCTGCACAAGAAAACAGATCAGTATTTTAACAATCATAAAAACATAAAAGACAGGAATGCAATGGAAATTACAGAAATGTATGAACAGAAATAAAACAACTATGAAATATGAACATGTAATGGGCTATGATACAATGACTGCTTAAAGAAATGAAATGAAAAATATATACATTAATACACAGAACCTCGGCTGAGCAGGGGCCCTCTACGCAGCTGTGGTATGATCTTCAAACACGAATTAAGTTATGAAACAGAGTTTTTCACATTAAAAAGAAAGTCATTACAGGCTGGTGGTATTACGGCTCAAGGCAGCGTAATCACCACATAACAGAGTACGCACATCAACTTAACAACTAACAACTATCAACTCACATTCACTAACTCTACGTGCGTATGCAAACGATCTTTATAAAGCAATAAAATGTAACTGTTTCCTGAAGTTTATGATAGCAGCCAACACGTAGACCACGAAGGCCACGGATTTAGGAGTATGGCCATGTTTGGGAAACGGATCTATGGAAGGTGGGCGCTTAAATTCAACTCCAGAACTTTGCACAGATGTCAATTAACTTCCACAAGCTTGGGAAACGGTCGTATGGATGTTTCTATGCCACGAAACAGAGTCCAGCCGACATAGAACTCCACAGTTGACTTCCACGTGGATGGCTTTGACCGCGGCTTTCCTTGACGAATTTACTTGAACCAATAGGACACGAACCATGTCCTTGTCATTCCTAGCCCGCCCATGTGGCTCGTTTCCTTCGTTGACACCTGTAACATTGATTTCCACAAAATAGCTGCGGAAAGTTGCAGCGGCTGCGGAAAGTGACAAGTTTCCGCAGCTGTATGAAAAAAATCTAAATCAAATAGAAAACACACAAACATAATTAAAAACCATGTTAGATACCCTTTTGCACATGATATTTGACAATTTTGGAGGTTTAGGTGAGTGAAAGGGATATGGAAAAGTGTATGGAAGAGAGACAAATTCGGGACTCAACATACCCCCACTGTGAAGGTGTTGCATGTCCTCATGCAACCAAAATTTTGACACTCTTTGTTCAATTCATGTGCCTTGATACTTCAGCCAGCACATCTAACCCCCTTCTCTTCTTCTTTGGTACTGCCATCATTCCGGGTTTCTTCATGAGGCACCTGAATTTGATATTCACAAGTGCTCTGCTCAATTTTTGGCATTTCCTTTTTAGCTTCTTATTTTTCTTTTGCCAAATACCCAAATGTAACATAGTATTGTCATGGATAATCTTGTCCAGTTTGCCTTGCTCCTTGAGTGTTTCATTTTCATTTTTGATATGCCGATTCAAAAGCTCAAGCTCAAAAATCTCCTGTTTTAATGACTGAACCAAGTCATCCTGCAATGTATGAGGCTGAGTAGAAGAGGTACTTGGACCTGTGGCTGCCTTCTCCAGGGATTCTATATAGTCATAGACCTCCTGCTGTTTGGGGTCTACTTCCGGTGTCTTTTTCATTGGACTGCCCTCAAAATGCTGCAAGGGAGAATTATGTTCAAAATTTGGCTGAGGAGAACTTTCATCAATATTTTGCTGAGAATAAGATGGAGTACGCTCATTGTCTGATTGGGAGTGAAAGGAGTCAGGTTCACTAACTGACTGAAATGGACTATGGTCAGTTGGAGACTGTTCATATGTCTCTTCACCCAAATCAATGAAATGAGGACCTTTAATTTGTGTTTTTCTCAGTTTTCCCTTAAGCCTGCTGCTTCTCCTCACTTGCTGTGGTACATTACCCTTTTGTTCTTGTTTTCCTGTTTTTGCATTTTTAGATAGAGATGACTGTTTTTGAAGAAAAATTAATCTCTCAGATAGAATTTGGTGATCTTCTTCTTCTTCTTCAGAAGTTTTATGGATAGCCTCAACAATTTCTTTCCCTTTTGATATTATTGGCTTCTTAATTTTGATTTCCTTCTTCTTCCTTTTTACCAATCTCTCTTCTCTATCATTTTTCTTCATAGTAATAGTAGAAGTATCTTGGATTTCATCTACTGTTCTTTTTCTTCTAATTCTTTTTGCTGTGCTAGCTGCGGGAACTTCCTGTGTAGGAGCATCTTGGGTTTCAACATCCATTTTCTTTCTTCTACTCCTTCTAATTGGATTACCTTCAGGAATTTCCCGAGGTTCTTCAAAGAAGTTTCTTACTAAGAATTGTTCCCATGTATCTTTTCTTTCTTTTAGCTCCTTTTCAATCAAAATTTTTATAAGCCCATGATGATATAAATGAGGCTCTACATCTCCTAGGTGTTTTTGCACAGTCACAGCCATTTTCTTCAAGCTATTGAATAAGAAATAAGGAAGATTGAGAGTTTGGTTTTCAAGGAAATTCATCAATATCCTAGTATGATACATGTACATAGAGCCAAAGCGGCCTTCACATGTGATAAATTTCCGAACAATGAGTAATAAAGTGGCCCATTCATCTTTTATTGCATGCACTGGAATTCCTCTTTTGAAAACAGTGATATCCATACCTTGATTTCGGAGGATTTTTCTCCATGCCTCATCACTGATACTTTTGTTTTTGAACCACCGTTCTCCTTCCTGAAGAAGTTCTGTGGCTGCTGCTATTGATGCTTCATTAACCAAAAACTTGAGGTCTCCCACTTCTTCTTCCGAGCCATCAAATGATCTTGCAAACGCTTTGGTAACTTCTCTGTGGTAACCCCGGAATTTCTGAATAAAACGCAGCCATTTAGCTTTTCTCAACATCTCTTTTGCTTGTGGAAATCCCTCTATGAACTTCGGTCCTTCCGGCTCCGCCCTTAATAATTTTCCCATTTTACTTCTCTGTGCTTCACAGCTTGCCTCTGTGAGGGTTTTAAGCGGAAGTGGAACGATGGAATACACGGAGTCGAGCACAATGTTGTGGGGATGTTATCACAAAACGGAAATGAGCACCATACACAGAATGGAATAAGACTGTGGGTGAATATACGGGAATGAGAGTGAGTAAAAGGAACGGAATGGAGTGAAACAGGGAATGAGAATGAGTAGAGTGAGGTTTTGTAAACACGACAGAGAAACGACAAAGAGGTTAACAAAGTGTAATGCATTCGGCCGCATTTTGAATTTTTGGTGGCTGTGTCATAAATATGAACACGTTTCAATCAATGATTATGGAGTTATGCGGCTTGTAAGAGTCCTTTGTCAACTCAAATACGTATCATTATCTTCGGTGGGCTATTTGAACATGAGTAAGAGTCGGAATTTCAATAATGAAGCCGTTTGTGAATAAATGCAAGAGGATAACATAGAGATCGTGGAGGGTTACGGACTGTCACTATAATCATTGCGCGTTATGGGTAGAGCTCATAGTTTAAAATTACATAAAAATGTGTCTTTTATACTATTTGAAATAAACTTTATTCATACCTTTGGAATCCTTGCTTTTGCCCTTGGTCTTCAACTGATTGATCTTCATTAGTGTCTCGAATGTCCCATTGATCCTCTCCTGCATTTTATTTCATGATTTTATGAAAACAACAACTAACTGTACATTCTTTTTGAAAACAGAGTAGTAGCAGCTGCGGAATCTGCTTCTGGCTGCGGAAACTGGAGTCAGCTGCGGAAACTGACACAGATATTACTTGGCTGAAATAGAAATGAACAAATGACAAATGACCAGATGGAAATGGTCATAAAAATATTTTTATTGATGGAATGGATGAGATGAAGTGGAATGAAGTGAAATGAAATGAAATGAAATGAAGTGAAGTGAAATGAAATGGAGTGGGTGGTGAGATAAAATGAAATAAAAGACATAATTTTTTTTGGAAAATATAGAGTGTCAGGTGTCCCTGATTTTCACCCCATATTTTCTGTATAAGACTGCCAATCGATGATTGGTTTTCAGGCTTATACCATTTTTTTTTCTTTTTTTTTTTTTCTCTTTTTTTTCTTTTTTTTTTTTCTTTTTTTTTTTTAACTTGAAAAACAAAAACTAGCTTGGTAGAGAAGAAGGATTCTTCTGTACCAGCCTGATTGCAGAACTTTCTTGAAACAACTTGACAAAATCCTCTTTAGAGAGTGGCTTATGATAAATTTTCAATCTATGGCCATTCACTAAAAGAGGAGTTTGAAACTCATCAATGGTCTTGATTCTTACAGCTCCATTGTTAAAGACCTTGTCAATCTCATATGGTCCAAGCCAATGAGTCTGAAATTTCCCTTGAAAGTCTTTAAACTTGGAGTCAAATAACAATGCCCAATCTCCTTCTTGAAACTTATTCTCTTTGATATATTTGTCATGCCACTTAGTTCTTTGATATTGAACTAGATCGGTTCTTAGAATTGCTTCTTGTCTGATCTCATCTAGCTCATTCAATTGCTCCATTCTATGCTTTTGAGCTTCTGATAATTCCATTCCCAACTGAACTGCTATCTTGAAGGTCTTGACTTGGAACTCAATGGGGAACAAGACTTCTTTCCCATAAACAAGTTCATAGGGAGAATGTCCCGTTGTATTCCTCCATGTAGTTCTGTAGGCCCACAAGGCTTCTGGAAGCCTTTCTGCCCAATCTCTTCTATGTAGATGAACATTTTTGGTGATGATACTTTCAAGAACTTTGTTTGTGGACTCCACTTGACCATTTGCTTGTGGATGGTAAGGAGTAGATCTTCTGTGCTTGATTTTGTATTCTTCCATCAACTTCTCCACCAAATTTGATGTGAATTGGCTCCCCCGATCTGTTACAATTTCTCTTGGAACACCAAAGCGAGTAAAAATATCCTCATAAAGAAAATGAACAACTGAATTTTCAGTAGCAGATACTAATGCTTTGGCTTCTACCCATTTAGTAACATAATCAGTATAAACCAATATATACTTCTTTTGCTTAGATGGTGGATTAATAGGTCCAATGAAATCTAAAGCCCATTTTTCAAAGGGTTCAATGAGTACCTGTGTTTGCAATGGCATTTCATTTGAAAGGGTAGGTTTCCCTACTCTTTGGCAGCTATCACACCTTTTGACATATTGTTTTGTATCTTTGAAGAGAGAAGGCCAATAATATCCCAAGGAAAGGATTTTATAGGCCGTCCTTTTGTCCGCAAAGTGTCCGCCGCATGGTTCATCATGACATGCCTTAAGAATATCAGGCATTTCATCTTCCCTGACACATCTTCCGATCACAAGATCTGGCCCTGTTTTAAACAATTCGTTAGAAATCCATGAATATTTTGAACTCTCCTGAATAATTTTTCGTTTTTCACTTGGAAATAAATGTGAAGGCAGTTTCCCCGTAACCAAATAGTTAGCAATATCTGCATACCAAGGAGTCTTAATAGTTACTGCAAACAAGTATTCATCAGGAAACTTATCCTCTACAAGAGAATCTTCTTTAGTATTCTGAATTCTAGACAAGAAATCAGCTACTGTATTCTGTTTTCCTGGTCTATCCAACACAGTAATATTGAATTCTTGCAAAAGTAAAAGCCATCTTGTCACTCTGCCATTAGTAACAGGTTTGTTCATTAAATATCTAATCGCAGAATGGTCAGTATGAATAAAAGTTTCATAGCCTGTTATGTAATGTCTAAACTTATTAATTGCATGAACAACAGCTAAGAACTCTTTTTCAGTCACAGTATAATTCAACTCTGTGGGAGTCAAATTTTTACCGGTGTAATAAATGGCATAAGGAATTAAATCTTTTTGACCCAACACAGCTCCAAGAGCTGTATCTGAAGCATCTGTAGAAATATGGAAAGGAAGTTTCCAATTTGGTCCTCTCAAGATAGGTGCTTCGGATATTCTTGTTTTCAAAGTTTCAAAAGCGGATTGACAATCAGGATCCCATTTAAATTCACAGTCTTTTGTAAGCAACTTGAAGAGTGGAGATGCTATTCTAGTGAAGTTTTCTATAAATCTTCTATAGTAACCAGTAAATCCTAGAAAACTTCTAACATCTCTTTGACAATTTGGAATAGGCAACTTGGAGATGACTTCAACTTTTGATCTATCAACCTTAATTCCATCTCCCGAAATATGATGTCCTAAAACAATCCCTTCAGTAAACATCATAAAGCATTTTTCATGGCTTAATGAAAGGTTTGTTTCTTTACATCTTATGAGAACTTTTTCCAAATTTTCTAATGCCTCTTCAAATGAATAACCATAAACTGTAAAATCATCCATATAAACCTCTACACAATCATGGATTAGATCAGAAAAAATTCCTAGTACTGCTCTTTGGAATGTTGCTGGTGCATTACATAACCCAAAAGGAAGCACCCGGTAGGCAAAAGTTCCCCATGGACAAGTAAATGTGGTCTTATCTTGATCTTCAGGTGCTACCTGAATTTGATTATAGCCACTAAAACCATCCAAAAATGAAAAGTACTTTTTACCTGCTAATGTATCTAATACCCGATCAATAAAAGGCAAAGGAAAGTGATCCTTCAAAGTTGCTTTGTTCAACTCCCTGTAATCAATGCATACTCTCCATTTACCATTCTTTTTAGGTACTATAACCAAAGGAGAAACCCATCGGCTATCTGAAATTGGATAAATGAAGCTTACATTGAGAAGTTTTTGGAGCTCTTCTTTCACTATCTCCCTAAGATTTGGATTCATCCTTCTTTGAGGTTGTCTGATTGGTCTACTGTTTTCCTCAATATAGATATGATGGATGCAAGTCTTAGGATCAATACCCTTCATGTCAGTATACTCCCATGCAAATTCCGTAGAATGTTTTTGCAAGATTCTGGTTAGTTCTTCTTGTTGTGACTTCTCCAGATGTTTGTTGATATTTAATGTCTTTTCTGGAAAAATCTCAAAAACAGAATTACCAAATTCTTCCATAGAGTAAAGAGACATTTGTCTTCATGATAAATATTCTATGTCAGATTCCAACTGAAATTGTGTGGGGTCATATTCTGAAGTTATCTCAAAATTTTCTAATGTGTTCAGAATTTGACTATCCTCACTAATTTCAGAAATGGTAAAGACAAGTTGTATAGTGTTCTCATCATCGACCCATTCATTGTCTCCTATTTCTGTGATTGCTCTTGCTGGAGGATACAAATTGAATTTCTTTGTCGAATTACCATTAGAAATGTACATGTCACCAGATCTACAACTAATAAAAGCATCAGCTGTGGCCAGCCAAGGTCTTCCTAAGATAATTGGATGTCCTCCTAGATTACTTTTGGGAGTCAAAATCATAAAGTCTACTGGATATTCCCAAGAATCTAAGGAGACTTAAATATCTTCTAATACACCATCTGGTTTAATAACCGATCGATCTGCAAGTTGCAATAAAGTAGGTGTAAAAAGAAGGTTAGGAAGTTTTAACTGTTCCATAGTCTGTCTACTCATAATGTTGATAGCAGCCCCTAAGTCAATCAATGTGTTTGGAATTCCTATCCCATTTATATGTGTCTTGACAATTGGACTTCCTGGATCTACATATTTCTGCATGGCAATTTTTCCCATCATAATGTCTGCAATCTTTCCTACCAGGTGGATTCTTCTTGTGTCCTTTAGCTTTCTTCCTAGTCTTTTGAAACTCAACTCCTTTATGGTTTTTGCTAGAATAGGAATTTCTCGAATGGCTTGTAACAATGGAATCTTGATACAAACATTCTTCAATTCATCTAGAAAGTCATAGTTAGGCAACAAAATTTGTTTTTCCACCCCCTTATCAATTTGTAGTCTTTCCGGAAAAGGAGGTGTAGATGAAGATACATGTTGCTCAACTATAGGAGTTGTGGATGCTAGCTTTTCTTTTTCTTTTTGAATTTTTGAATTTTGAAAAGATTCTTCCTCAGAACCCTTATTGACTTGAAGAGAGTCCTCCTCAGAGGTATCTTGCTCTTGAATGTCTATAGAAGGTTTTTCTAAAACTCTACCAGATCTGAGTTGTACATCGTTGAGAGAAACAATCATATAGGTAGGAAATTGTTGTCCTTCTACCATATAAGTAGTTTGAGGATTCTTATTGTTAGGATTTGGCAATGGCTGAGCTGGAAGTTGATTTGTCTTCTGTTGGTATGGGAGCATGAGTTGAGGATTTGTATTTTGTTGAGAAGGTTGATGTTGTGGAAATGGCAATGAAAGTTGTTGTGGATTTAGGCTTGGAAATTGTGGAGCTTGTTGGTTTTGAAAAGATGGAGGATATTGATAAAATTGAGCAAATCTCCCATAAGGATTTTGCATCCCTTGTACCCATGGCTGATATGAGTTTTGATGTTGGGGCCAAGGTTGTTGCCAAGGAGTCCAATTTGGTGGGGTTTAAATATTCATAGGGTTATTAAACCCTTGAGATTGTTGTCCCTGCCAAGGTCTCCTTGCGACAAAACAGAGAGATTCTATTGAATTTGGATCTTCTTGAAAAACAAATTTGAGTCCAGGGATTGAAGGACAATCCTTGATTTCATGATTTTCTGAGCAAATCATACATGTTTCTACAACTTTTGCATCCAAGGGACATTCCCTTAAAGCATGTTTCTTTCTACATTTCGGACAAAAGATGGCTAAAGCATCTGTTTCTGCTTTCTGCTTGTTTTAGATTTTAAGGGTGTCTAGTTGTTCACTAAGACCCCCTAAGATATCAGTTTTAAACTCATCAAGCATATTACCAATCTCTGCCCTACTTACTGATCCAGTTGCAGATTTGTTAGCTCTAATAAGAGAAGAATCCCTAGGCCCTTTTCCAGTTTTAGATCTTCCCCTTGAGAATTGGATACATAGTTCTGTTATATCATGAAATGGGAGTTGAGAAACGTCTCCTTTCCCCATCATGTTTAAAATGTCTATCCATTCATCTCTAATGGCTTTTAATAGGAGGGCTTTCAAGGTTTCATTATCTAAGTTACTCATCTTTGCTCTTTTCAAGTTGTATTGAAATCTTTCAATTAAGTCTTCCAAATTTTCATCTTCTTTTTGCATCATTTTGAATACCTCATCCTTGTGATTGGTGGGCATACAATAGTCCAAGTATCTATCCAAAAATGTTTGTTTCATATCATTCCAAGTCCCGATAGATTGAGTGGCTAATCCCATGAACCATTTCAAAGCAGATCCCTTCAATGTTGAAGGAAACAGTTTGAGTTTTTGAGAATCTTTCATATAGTCATAAGTTCGGCACACTACTTCAAACTCAAACAGAAATGTTTCAGGATCCTCACTTCGCAATCCATAAAAGTTAGGGAGAACAGATGGTGAGATATTTTTCATTGTTGCATGAGTTTTCTCATCAACTATAGGGAATCCAAGAAAATTGTCCCTATTTCTACCGTTATTTCCTTCACCATTGTTATCTTCATTATCTCCTCCTCCTCTACCTCCACCTCTATTTATTAATTCCTCTGCCATGATAGTTTCTTTAGAGTCCTTATAGTCCTCTAGTTCTTCTATCAAGGAAGGATGAGAGAAAGTTTCTTTGTTTTCTAAGTAGGCTTTAGTAGGTGGTGTAGGAGAATCCTCTAATTCAGATGTTCTTTGACTTCCAAAAATCTTAAGGCTAGGGGTAGATGATGGTGAATCTGGTCTATGCCTTGAAGAAGATGGAGTTGTAAAAATCGAACTCTTGGCTTTAGCTATAAACCTTCCCCTAGAATCTCTTGCTCTATGCATGTCATTTTTTTATATTTTTTTAATAAAAGTTGGGCTAATAATTCTCTTTCTGATCTTCCAAATCACACTAGGTGCAAGAAGAGAGCATACTTAAGAAATTACTAAACCAATAACTCTCTTTTCTGATCCTCCAGATCACACTAGGTGCAAGAGGAGAGCATACTTCAAGAAGTTATCAAGTTTTCCCTTCTTTTATGATTTTTTTGTGTTTTTTTTTTTAAGAAATTGGCTACCTAGTTACACTTCCCCGGCAACGGCGCCAAAATGTTTGGTCAATTTAGTGTGTCCTAAATTGCTGCAATTAATTGTCAATCCGGGAATCGTAAGCTGATGAAGTGCGGCGCACTATATGTGCAAGATAACCTCTTTCTTAACTTTTTGTCGTTTATGGTCTTTCTAAGGTGAAATGGAAATTCTAAAGTGAAAACCAAGTTTGGTTATAATTGTTCAAGGAAGTGATATCCCCTATAATGATTTACCAATCTCGAAACTTTAAAAGCAAATTGAAATTACAAATGACAAAAGAAAGTAAACTGCTGAAATGGAAAGTGCTGTTAATCTAATGAATCAAAACAAGAAACTAGTGAATATGAAAACCAAACTATTCTTGCTGCCAACTGAACACAAAAGAAACTACGCTTATGGAAATTCAAAATTGCAATGAAAGAAATCTAAATCAGATTACATCAATTCATTTTCTGACCCTTCATCACTAGACCAGCTATGACTTGCGGAAGTAATCATAAACAACTTGTGTAACTGATATTTAATCTGCAGAAAGTAAACTAATACTAAACCATACACACATGATTCAATCCCTCGCCATCAGTCCAGCTGTGGCTTTCGGAGGCAATTGAAGATGTCATACATGATTCAATATATTTAAGTTTGCGGAAAAGAAACTAATACTAAACTACACACTTCATCATGCAACCCCTCACCATCAGTCCAGCTGTGGCTTTCGGAGGAAACTGAAGACGCTATGAGCAGCTTAATATATCTAATTTTGCAGAAAGGAAACTAATACTAAACTACACATCTCATCATGCAGCCCCTCACCATCAGTCCAGCTGTGGCTTTCGGAGGTAGCTGAAGACACTATGAGTAGCTTAATATGTCTAATTTTAACTACCGAATCAGATAAACAAAACTGAAGTGCACAAGACAAAACTGAAGTTAAACAAAGACTGTGAAAGAAAACTAGCAGCAGAATAATATCAGTTTCATATCATTAGCAAAAATACTATGAAAATGCCCCTGGCTGTCTACCTAAAACCTGCACAAGAAAACTGATCAGTGATTTAACAATCATAAAAACATAAAAGACAGGAATGCAATGGAAATTACAGAAATGTATGAACAGAAATAAAACAACTATGAAATATGAACATGTAATGAGTTATGATACAATGACTGCTTAAAGAAATGAAATGAAAAATATATACATTAATACACAGAACCTCGGCTGAGCAGGGGCCCTCTACGCAGCTCTGGTATGATCTTCAAACACAAATTAAGTTATGAAACAGAGTTTTTCACATTAAAAAGAAAGTCATTACAGGCTGGTGGTATTACGGCTCAAGGCAGCGTAATCACCACATAACAGAGTACGCACATCAACTTAACAGATATATCAACTTAACAACTATCAACTCCTATTCACTAACTCTACGTGCGTATGCAAACGCTCTTTGTAAAGCAATAAAATGTAACTGTCTCCTGAAGTTTATGATAGCAGCCAGCACGTAGACCACTAAGGCCACGGATTTAGGAGTATGGCCATGTTGGAAAACGAATCTATGGAAGGTGGGCGCTTAAATTCAACTCCAGAACTTTGCACAGATGTCAATTAACCTCCGTAAGCTTGGAAACGGCCGTATGGATGTTTCTATGCCACGAAACAGAGTCCAGCCGACATAGAACTCCACAGTTGACTTCCACGTGGATGGCTTTGACCGCGGCTTTCCTGGACGAATTTACTTGAACCAATAGGACACGAACCATGTCCTTGTCATTCCTAGCCTGCCCATGTGGCTCGTTTCCTTCGTTGACACCTGTAACATTGATTTCCACAAAATAGCTGCGGAAAGTTGCAGCGGCTGCGGAAAGTGACAAGTTTCCGCAGTTGTATGAACAAAATCTAAATCAAATAGAAAACACACAAACATAATTAAAAACCATGTTAGATACCCTTTTGCACATGATATTGACAATTTTGGAGGTTTAGGTGAGTGAAAGAGATATGGAAAAGTGTATGGAAGAGAGACAAATTTGGGACTCAAAACAGTTACCTACTTAATTTTATCAAATTATTATTTTGATGTATTATAAAGTCTCGGTGATAGTAACCACACACCTCAAAAATAAAAAATAACTTCTAAAATCAATCAATTAAGCAGCTAGAAGGGTATGACCTTGTCTGAGTATTGTCATTTGCTGGAGATGAAACCCAGTATCACAATAGCATACAGAGAGAGTTGGTCAAATATACAGTTACAGTTACTGTAGAGCTTCACCCAAACCTCAAACAATAGGTGTAAGCACTATCGTGAAGACGAGTACCCTCCTAAAGACTGAAGACAAAGCAGGTCTATCTGTTTTAGGTACCAAGGAAGCCCGCCCTAGCACCTTGTGTAAGTCCCTAAAAGTATGGAAACTAAAGATACCTCAAATCACAAACATTATCAGGGGGGTCACAATCATAGACATCATGCTATATGGGAAGAACACCTAGATCCCCGATCAAGTTTCAACATCCTCCAAGGGAACCCCAATATATAGAATGTCCATTGTTATGCACTCGAATGTGGGCTACCTTCTCATGCACCCGAGTGTTGTCTCGCACTTAACTTCAGTAGTAGTAGAGTGGTCCCAATAGTATGAGTGCAACAGGATTTCACTTTTTAATGACTCTAGTTTCAAGTTTTGTGATCTTGGGTGATTTTCTCACTTCTCCTATCCCAAGATCCTAGACTGAACTCTTGTTGGTGTGAGCTCAGAAAGAGATTTATGTGATTAATTTTATTAGCGCTTGATTCTTAGTGTACTTTCTTATTAGTCTTGCGAAGGGAGAGTGGACGTATGAAATGTAATGAAACTCTGACTCAAAACCATGTAGAAAAATGCTCTTAATGTTCAATTCGATGAATATTTTATTCTTCAAGGTGAGATATTTCAAACATCCGTGCAGGAAACATTCAAATAACGCATTTGAACCTAAAAATATTCAGACATCTATCTATCCTCTCTAACATATTTTTTAACCAAAAACTTCAGAATGAATTTAGCTATGTTCAGAAAAATTTAAAAAAAAAAACCTTCTTCAAAAAGTAAATGTGATTAACACTAAATTTTTAAATAAGAAAACTAAAAATGCTAGCAGGAAACCAAGCACAGGGATCCAAAAAACAGAAGCTAATTTGGCAGCCAATAACTCCACAGCCAAAGGAAAACACAGCAAGGGTGTAAACAACAAATTTTGACTAGGTAACGCTAGCTAGCAGAGGTTACAAAGTGTTAATGATAGGACTAACACAGTGTATCTGAGCATAAGCAGCATTATAACGCACTCGAACACTCTCAGGGGGAGCGTTACTCAAGGTAAAGTTGTAAAAATGGCTAGGCAGGGTCTATTCTAGACACTGTGATCTACTGAGATGGTTACAGAGCATGTGAACTGATCAGAAGGGGATGTGAGTAGAGTGGGAAAGGACAGAAGGAAAGAGTCTACGGATTAGAAACAAGCAATCCGGTAACTTGGGATTAAGATCCCCAGTGGAGTCACCATTTCTGCTAAAGGGTAAAATGCTTGGGTGGTAGTTGATGGATATCCCTTTTAGGGCTTCCTGGTGCCTGAGGCAAACCGTCAGATTAGTTGTATAGTTACAAATACATTGCACACATGTTTATACTAATGTGTAATTGAAAAAGTTAGATATTGAAGGATTACGTCTTTGTGGATAGTATATCCTATGGAAAGAACTAAGAGGCATGGTAGAATTCCTTCCTCACTGGCTCCAAGTCTAGATCCTACAACCAAACAAAGCACCCGTGTAATCTTCCCAGTGGTATCACCTACTAGCAAATAAAAAAGTATATAAACAACATTAAACAATGAAAATCTGAGCCATTTATATCATGCTTCATAGAAAAATGAACCACAAATGTGACACTGAAACATAAAATGGACAAAACAGATATATTTCTATTAATATATAAGAATGAGGGTTACAACCGTTGGTTTAACCAAGCCCTCCTCAGTCTTCTGGCTCCTCTCTCACTTTCCTCTATCTTTGAGTGTAATGATACTTTGGCTAAGAGTTCTCAATGAACCCTGCCAATCATTAAGCCTCACACTCAAAAATGAAATTATGCTCTACACATGATCAAACCTTCGACCCTTGACCAAGAGCCCAATTCTCCAATTTATAGGAATTGGCGAGGAAAAACCTGGCAAATCCTTTCAATCAATTTGAATGGGGGGGAATCTTGATGGTTCCTTTCCTTTCCTTGCTTTTTCCCTCTAGAGGTATTCAGTTGTGTTTGGAAACATCCAATAAGAGTTTTGTACCACATGTTGCTTCTTTTTAACTGACTCATTATGAGAAAAAGTTGGAAATTCTAGTCAGTTTCTGTGGGATTTTTCCCTTTTCTCATGAAAACATGGGTAATATTTCCCCTTAGGCAAGACAGAGCATTAACCTAGGTACTAACACTCCCTTTGAATGGATGGGATGCATTATAACTCAGCCTAGTTGTCTCTGGGGTGCATTACCTTAGTAGACTAGGTCTTTATCTCAAACATTTTCTTCCTTCCATGTTTCCTTCTCCTCTGAGCTGATGAGGAGGTCATTTGTCCTGTAAACATGGATTGCTTAAGTTATTTCGTACCCCTAGGATGAGAGCCCAGGTGGATTTATTGCAATACTTGGTAAGATAGTGGGATGTAGACCGTCAAATGTTCCTAATAGGTGACCAAGAGATTAATATAGAAGTTTCAGACATATACTTTATCACTAGGTTTTCCAAGAGAGGACAACTAGTATAATTGTTTGGTTCTCCTCCTGAAGGAGAAAGCACTGACATGTTAATAGCCAGACATTTCCATGGTTCTCGGAATACAAAAAGTGGGAAGATAGACATAAAAAATGTCAAAAATATTCCATTACGGAAAATTCTATATATTATAGCTCGAGTAACTCGGGTCCAAGATCTGCATGAGGTGAGAAAATCCCACTTCCAATATGCAATGGATTACCTCAACCCGGTCATGTTCAATTGGTGCGAAGGACTATTGGTCAATCTCAAAGACCAACTCACCAAGTGCAAGACAGGTAAACTCAAAAAAAATTGCTATGGATCCATTTTGGTGGAATTATTTCTAGAGCATGTTCCATGGTTCATATATCAATAGGTGGAGGAAGACTTCCTGCACCAAGAGATCCATGATTACTACGGTGGGGAGAGTTGACGCCTCACCATGGAGGCGGGAAACAGATGTCATTTCCACTCGTTTTCTTTGTATGGCTACGATAACAACTCATCATGGTGGATGACTAGGCCTACTCTGGGACAAATTTTCGAGAAGATCCTAATCTATCTCTAGCACTTGGAGCATGGTGGAATGACTAAGGTAAAGAACTATTTTTTAAAGTTTTCAAAATTTTTGATGTTTTTTTTAATTATGTGAACTGACATTGAGACTTGTAATATTTTTTAGATGTGGGACTAGATATACCTCCAGGGGTTTCTCCGATAGTGAGGAGGGTGGTACAAAAATGCTAGGATGCACCATATGTCGATGGATCTAATCCTATGGTAGAGGTGGAGTGCAATCTGAAGGACTTGACTAGAGGCATTCCAAATTATGATACTATTGATGATGTGCCACTTCGGTATCAAACGCATACCATGGGGATATCAGCGAGACTATGTTGGTTTTTGGTCCGAGTTGTTAGGGTTGTTTTATGCCATCATGAGCATCATGTTGGCAAATAGACATGACCCTAGTCTCAATTTTTCACTAATGTAGGTTGGAGAAGCCATATGTCTCAAAACACAAATTTTGTATTTTTATGTAAAAAAAATTTGCAAACTCTATATGGAAATCTATATATACATATTTTACCTTGTGTACCTAATGTTACTATTTTTCCATGGTTTTTCTTTTTACATATGTTGCCAATGTCAATATAAAACATAACTAGCTAGTGCATCTGTCGATGTTTTTAGATGTATTGGAATGTGTTGATATGTTATGTAATCAAAATTCCTTTCCAAGAGATGAACACACAAATACATTCATAAAATATGAGGGTTTCTAATGGAATAATGTTTGTTTAATTTTAATATAATGACTTGTGAATCAAGTTTAAAAACCAACGCTCTAATACCAAGAGCAATAGCTTCCAAAAATAGTTCGATGACCACACTATATTCTGCTATATTTTTACTTGTGCCCCAAACATATACCCATTAAACTCACTAGCTCATAATTGGGAGCAAAGACTTCCCACGTAGCAGAAGACAGATTCTGTGTAATACAGCAAGCACCATCAGCAAAACCGAAATAAGGAAGAGGGTTCGTCAACATATGCAAACAAAGTGGAAAACGACATAAGCAGGGGAAAACATGTTTGCAAAAATGAAAACAATCACAAAATAAGACTAAACACTAATGAAACACACACTAATGTACAAATTATTTACGAAATATTAAACATAATTATTTTTAGATAGATCCCATTGTGGGGCTCAGAGGTAGGATGAGAATGGTTTCATTTTTACATAAGCTTGAAACATGGGAAACTATGCTTGAAATCAGTTTCATTTTTTCACAATCTTGAACATGAGGAAAAACTATGCTTGAGAGTGGTTTCATTTTTACACAAGCTTGAAACAGAGACAAACTATGCTTGGAATAATTTTTCATGCCCCCAACATAATGACTCAATTTGAGGTACATGCCCCTCAAGCTTCATTTCATTCACCAAAGCATACTATTGATTACTAACAGGTGGATGGAATGAAGGTTCATTTACGATATCAAGTGAAAGAATCGACTGGGAATTTACAAGATCTAATCAAAGAATCAAATTAAAATAGTATTTGCGTCATTTTTCAATGAGCTTGACACAGTAAAAGAACTATGCTCATAGGGACCTATTTCATTTTTTAACGAGGTTGACATAGTAAGAGAACTATCCTCATAAGAACTTGTTTCATTTTTTAATGAGGTTGACACAGTAAAAGAACTATCCTCATAAGGACTTGTTTCATTTTTTAACGAGGTTGACATAGTAAAATAACTATCTTAATGACACCTTTTTTAATTTTTTAACGAGATTGACACAAGAAAAGGAACTCTATTCTGACACCTTGTTTCATTTTTTAATGAGCTTGACACAAGAAAAAGATTTATGCTCTAGAGACATTATTTCATTTTTTAAGGAGCTTGACACAAGAAAAGGAACTATGCTCTAACACTTTTTTCATGGCCCATAAGAGGTCATGGATTCCAATAGGTTCTCATCACATGGGAGAAAAACACTCTAGAAGGGATACATATCAAGGGATCTCATGGAAACATCAATATCTAATGCCCCCAATACATGATGCACTATATCATTGAATAGATCATCAGTAGACACATGCATGGAATAGGTTTCCACATAATTAAACTATGGTGGGGAAGATACCTCTTGCATATAAGGACCATTTAGGAATGTTTCTTGATTTGGAGCCAAATTAGGATCAATGAATGAAAGTTGATCAATGGTCAAAATTATTCCTTCATGCGGGAAACATGTCACATGAAAGAGAGAAGACGCAAGAACTGCCATGAGATAACATCATCATGCCCAAGGAGTAAATTAAAATATAAAGGGCCTTGGATAAACATTACATTGATATAGATGATTTTTCCTCCCAAAATAATAGGCAACTTAGGAAGGATCCCTAACAGTTGACTGGTTCCTTTGTTAAAAGCCAACAGATTTTGGGTAATAGGCACAAGCTGTAGAGAACCTAAAGCTTTCCAAGTAGTTGAGGACATAATAATAACAAACGTGCTTCCATTTATGATTGTGCCAAGTATGGGTATATTATAATCATTTATTATGATGTGAAAGGGCATGTAATAAGGAAAACGATATCCTGCCAGTTGTCTCCAATCAAAATATGTGACCATACTACTTGGAGGAGGTGTTGTGGGAATGGGATAAATTCCCCCTTATCTTATGGGAATGGGAGGATCTCCCCCTGCGACCTTATAATGGGATGATTTCTCTCTAGTTCATTGGAATCTGAAGAAGCAAGAAGAACCTGTGCGATATGAATTTCACACTCTACAGGAAAGGTAAGATAAACTGAAGGTGGAATCGAGTTAACCATATTATCAACCAATGATTGGTCGAGGAAGGTCTCATGGGATTCACTTTCAGAGAGAGTGGGATTGACTAGAGATGAATCATGGTCAATCACTTCATTAACTAGTGGAAGATCAGCGAAAAATTTTCGATAACCATTAAATGGAAAACGAGGTTGAGAATCTATAATGTTTTCCAATACTTTTGAGGCTTCATTCATATAATTAAAAAGTTGAATAATATGATTCCCTTCACTTAACCTACAGGGAAATTTGACTTTACCCTTTTTCCCATGGACCTTACTATCACTAGTTGAGGGTTTATCACCAGCATGATCTGTAAAGGTCAATGAAAAAGGTTGATTTTAGCTTGTGGACCACACCTCTAAAACATTGGGAATACCAGAACAATATCTAAGAATGTGGTCACAAACTTCAATTTGCGCAGTTGATTGAAAGGTTTGTCCACATTAGTTTCATCTATAGCAATGGTTGCTCGGTTTACCCTTTGCTTATTTTGCTTCTTCTTCATCATTCTCTTCTTATTTTTCTTCTTAGCATCCTATTTATTAGAATCAATACTTTCACCAGGCGAAGAGGAGGAAAGGGATGAAGAAAAAATAAGTGAATAAGGAAAGGGGTAAACTTTAGGATCAATAGGAGGTTGATGTTTTTTAGGTGGTGGATAACCTGGTTGAGAAGGAGTTTGTAAATTCACAACCATAGGGGTTGAAAATAACCAAACTTCCAAAGAAATGGTAAATTCTAGAAGGGACAACGTTGCCATATAAACAGCACCAATATCTCCGAAAGGAAGAAAAGGACTAGGGTTCATGTCAGAGGGCTTTCCTTGATTGGTAGACTTAGGAAAATTTTCCTTTAGTATCAACCTAAGATCTAATAAGGAGGTGTTCCATGAAGAGGATGTTATTTCACAGCTAATTAATTAATTTTAGAAATTAACAAAAAAAATAAATCAAAGAGGGAAATCTAGGCATAAAGGCTTACCAAGAAACTGTGAACTACAATATACCCCTTGACGAACCAAGGACTTAACGTACAGAAACCAATCTCCCCTAATGTTGTGTTCAGTGTATCACAATATACAAGGTGGATGACTCAGTTACCTATGGATGGATAGCAACCTATAGGTGACTCCCAAAATATACTCAATGGTGCATGGGTGTGTAGTCCATAGTAGTGTTGTCTAATGCGTAATCGTTCGATGAGAGTGTTACCATATAATTTTCATGCATTGATCGTCGTCTGATATACCCGGAGGTACATGGAGAACGATCCTATACACTTTTATACATGGAATGAGATTTCACCCCTGGGATGCAACACTAGAAAACAATGATAAATCCTATGTTTAATGACACTGGAACACATCTCTAGCCTAGACCTCTAGATGTTTCCATTAATGTTCCAAATACTCCTTAGGTTAATTGAGATAAATTTTAAATTTGATACTAAATTATGTTTCAGTTTCAAGGCTCAAAAATCGATGTAACCTAAACACACCTACAATGCAACTAATATGAAAAAACAACTCTTTTCATTTTCAATTAAATCTATTTAATGTAGGGAAGAAGTGTAAACATTGAGGCAACAATAAAATATTAAACTAACAAGAACTTATTAACTAGATCTTTCAACTTCAACTTCACGATTCCAATGAAACAATAAAAAAGTAAATGAACTTTAATTCACTAAAATCCACCTACATGAATTTTTCTTTGGAAATGAATGAAGATTCACTTATCATCTTTCAACACCAAGCAATGTAATCTACGCTCAATGAAAATCTCAAACAAAACTTTTTAGTGAAATGTAATCTAATGCAATTTCCAGGAGTAATGACTAATTTTGAGACAAATTCTTAACAAATGAAAATGTAATTTATTTTTGGTTTCCAAAATAACTAAAAATGCTTATCATACAACAAATCAGTAACACATGCAAGCAACAAAATAGTAAATTTGTACGCAAAGAACTAAATATTCAACCAAAGTTCATTTTCACTACTAAAACATGGAACACACTTTTGAAAACCACAAAGAATCTAATAAAAATAAGTCAAAATTATATGCAAACATAGTAGGAGAAAAAATTTAGAGATCAAGACACTCTAGACCTTCTATCCAAGACCCTAAAAATTTTTATTTTTGGACCAGCGTGGGAAGACAGTAGAAACCAAGGTTTTAAGTGCGACTGTACTCAGTGAAATCCACACTGACAGCACTCTGTTTTTTAGAGAAAAATGCATTGGGAGAGAGAAACTCAAGAAAAACAAAAATACTTAAATAGAGATCCATATTTGATAGTCTAAACAACACACCACTCATAATGTAGATCCATAATAAATTAAAGTTACAGATCACTAGGAGGTTGGAAAAACTTATCAAGAGAGACAAACGAAAAATGAGGCTTGAAGGGTTATATGCTCCCCATTGGAGTCACCATTTTTTCTGTGCATGAAATCCAATCTGTGGACATAAACGATCCCTATAGTCCTATGAGAATATCTAGCAACTACAAAATACATCTGCATGCAATCTTTCCTAATTCATACTATAGAATGCAAAGGGAGGATAGATCTCCTACCTCTCTTTGATGCTAATACCCTTGATGTAGACCTTGACTCTTTTGATTCCAATCTCATGATCTCCTCTTCACTGGTGTATATGAGTTTCTGCAAGAAATATCAAGTGGAGACCAAAAAACCTTGCAAAGCATAACATTTTCTATTGTAAATTATGTAACAGATCAAGGAGAATTATAATAAATGGACAATAATTGACACATTTATGGAAAGAAAACATATAGTGCATTATTAATAGATGAAAAGGGAGAATTACAACCAATGAAGCCTTGATGTTGGAAGCCTCCTTCAAGTGAGATTCCAAGTCCAAGTCTTAGCCTTCAAACACCTTTATCTTTTTCAAATGGACAAGAATTGGGCATAATTCAGCTCTTATGATGGCAACCAAAAACTAGTGGATGGTAGGGATTTAATTTATAGGGAAGGAGAGGGAGTTGAAGATATATGAAAAGAGGGAGGAGTTCCACATATCAAGGGAGAGATCTAGGGAAGGAGGATATAGGGCTAGGAAAGGGAGGTCTCGCTCCAATCTTCAACTACCTAAAACCATGTCATCGTTCTCGAGCCTTCTAGTAAGAGAAGATTCTCCTCCATTTTGGAAAAAACTTTCTGAAGAGGACTAGCGCAGATCTTCCTGATAAAAGTTGCACTATAAACGTTAGACATGTGTAATGCCGAAGGTTACTAACGCGAGACATTAGTATGGGAAACATGCTAGGATTGCAAAACAAGGTTTTTGACAAACTCTTCAGAATCTTTTCAAGGAATGTTTTCTTCCTTTTCTTCATGGATTTTCTAAACATGTTTCATGGTGAATTCATTATTTGCGAAAAATTTCATCACTTTGCGACACTTGTGGTATCGACGACACAAAGTGTGACACTTTAGGAGGATGAGACTGGGAGTGTGACAAAATACTGCATAACACCATGTGGTTTTCCAATTGTGTTGGTGTCGAAGAAAGATGACACATGGAGAATGTGCGAGGATTATCTAACTCTCAACAAGATCATTGTGAAAGATGAATATCCTCTCCTTCATATAGATGATTTTCTTGATAAATCTAAGAATTTTGTTTATTTCACTAAGTTGAATTTGTGTAGTGGTTACCATCAAATCAAGCTTGTAGAAAATGATGTATGGAAAATTGCTTTCAAAAACAAATAAGGATTTTTTCAATGGTTGGTAATACCATTTGGGATTTGAAATTCCCCAACAACATTCATGTGGTTAATGAATGATGTATTTCGACCATTCTTAGATTATTTTTTGCTTGTATAATTAGATGAAATTCTTGTATTTAGAAAAAAATGGGATGGTCATGTAAAAAAATTCAAACAAGTACTGGATACTTTGCAAAGAGAGAAATTGTATGTAAAGTTGTCCAAATTTGAATTTGGAAAAACTTATTTTGTTTATTTGGGTCATATTCTTGGAGGAGTTCAACTGAATATTGATCTTTCTAAAGTTGATATAATTGTAAAATGGTCTAAACCTAAAAATGCAATAGAAGTGAGAAGCTACTTGGGAGTAGTTCAACACTGGAGAAGATTCATAACTAACTTCTCACTCATTTCATCTCATTTTCATGCCCTAGCCAATGTGAAGAAAATCTCTCAGTGGGGAGGAAAGAAGCGTAAGTCTTTCGACACCTTAAAGTAAAACATAATCACAACACCAGCACTAGCCTTGCTATACATTCAACATCCATTCAAAATTGAGACAAATGTCAGTGGACATGACAGGCATGCAGTATTGATGCAACATCGTAAACCGATTTGTTACCATTCGGGTACCTTCTCTCAAGTTGGTCTCAAATATCCCACATATGAAAAGGAGTTGTATGCCTTGGTTCAAAGTGTCAATAAATGGAAGTATTACTTGATAGGGAAAGAGAATATCATACATATAGACCATCAACCTTATAGTATCTCTAGTCACAAACCAATTTGCAAGAGGCTCATCACTTTAGGTGGATGGGATTCCTCCAAAAATTTAATTTGATAATAAAGTACAATAAAGGTACAAGTAACAAAGTGGCAGATATTTTTTTCTAGACCTCCTATTTACGCATGTATTGTTTTAAATAATTATTCTTTATATCATGATAGCTACATTGAACAATATGTTATCAATTAATATCTTGAATATTTTTATGAGAGGCTAACCCATGGATCACATGTGGAGAACTATCATTTACAATAAAAGTTACTCTACTGTATTGGCAAGTTATGTATTCCTATAAGTGAAAGAGTCCATGTAATTTTAGAAGCTCATAGTTGTATTGTGTTTGGTAAATTTGGGGTAGGAAAAACTCTGGCTCACTTGTATAGGTTTTTTTTATTTTTCTCAAATGAAATAAATTGTAACAATGGGTGTGTAATGTACTCTATTTGTAAGTCCACTAATAGAAAATTGGGGCTATTTGTAAGTCCACTAATAGAAAAGGGGGGTTTTCGTTGTCGAAAATGGGTCATGCCTACTTGTATGTAGTAGTCGATAGGTTTAACAAGATGTGTGTCTTGATGTGATGTAAAAAGTAGTTTAATGTTGAGAAAATTTCTCAACTTTTCTTTCAACGTGTATGGGTCCATTTTGGACTCCCCGCATCAATTGTCTTATATCGAGATTCTAAATTCCTTTGAGATTTTTGGATAAGTTTGTGGAAGATGATGGACACCAAGCTAAATATGAGTACATATTTCTGTCCACAGACTACTAGACAAATAGAGGTTGTCAATAGAACAATTGTTCATTTGCTTCACGGGTATTGCAACACCCATAATATGTTGTGGGATGAATAGATACATTATTTTTAGCATGGACACAATAGGGATTTGAACTCCTCTACTCAAAGTTCATTGTTTGGGACATGATTTGGGTACCTACCAAATTCACCCTTAGATTTGGTATTTGGGAAATATGAGGATTCCAATGAACAAATTGATGAAGATAGAGCTCTTAAGTTCATTAAAAAGATAATGACGATACATCAAGTAGTGTAGGAACATTTCGAGAAGAGTCAGGCACAATATAAACCCCATCATGACAAGCACAAGGTTGCTCACCAGCTCTAGGTTGGAAAATACGTATAGATTCACATTAGCAAGGATAGGTTGAAGTTAGAATAAAAAAAGTTGAATCCAATCAGAAATGGTTTGTTCACCATCTTAGAAAGGATTGGAATAAATTCTTGTCGCCTTTATATTCCATCTTATATGCATATGTATTCCATATTTAATGCTAAGAACTTGAAACTTTATAAACAACCCATGATCATAGATCCAGAGGAGATTTTTCAAGTTCCTTTAGTGTATGATTCCACTCTAGAATACCTGGACAAGTTTCTTGAAGACATCATCTCATAAATAAGGAACAAGACTTCATCAAAGTGAGATGTTGAGTACCTTTGAGTGTGTTTCAAAGAAATTCATCCCAGCATGGCATGATGGATTGAAAAGGATAAAGTGAGGGAATAATTCCATCATCTACTTGTTGATGGATAAGGATTTTGGAGGCCTACAAGATCCTCGGTGGGGAGGAATGATCCAAGAGGATCCATAAAGGATCAAAATTTAAAGTCCTCAAATCTTGCACCAAGTCATAGATCTCATCAAGACGATTCCAATGACATGAACAACACCTTAATTGGAGTTCAAATGAAAAAGTTATGCTCATATGAAGTTTGGAACAAACAACAAAAATTATATGCAAGTGTGACCAATGGGTGTTACATGGCACTCCCACAAGCTACCATGTGGCATCCCAGTCAATAGTTAGTGAGACCCAAAGTGGTCGACGTGGTAGTACAATCGACGTCAAGGAAATTTGGTAGGACATGGGTGACTGGTCATACATGTGGTCCAATGGGTAGGTTCAATGTGGCCTAATCCAATGTTGCCGTGGCACCCAGCTGATAGCCCACAAGGGTCCAAGCAACCTACGGACACATGGCAAGTTGAATGCATGGACATATGGTCAAAGGTTGGGAGGTTACATCTTATGTATATGGAAACATATGTTACAAAAAAACCACACCTATATTATAATACACCAACATACGTTACAACAAACCACATATATATTATAATGTGCCAAAAGCCAAGTGGGGAGGCCAGTGGGCTTGACCCTAGGACCTCCCCAAACCACAATTCCTTAACATAGAAATGACAACCAGCACACCCAATGGGATAAATTCGTATGTATGTTAGCAGGGTGTTATTTAAACCATCATTCGACCAAAATGAAGAGTGGAAGTGGTCAAACCATGGAGAGGGCCAAGAAAAACTCTCTACATCAGAATCGTTTTGGAAGGTGCAATTTTTTATATTGATTATTCCAGGGAATATTTTTCAAGAATGTTCTTGGAATACTATAACTCTTGTGGCGTCTTGAATATTCCCTAAGGGACCTAGAGATGAAATTTATAATGGTCAAGTTTATACTCATATTTCATGAAATTTCACAATGAATCCACTGGTGCATTCAGAATTGTGATCTGAGCAACATAATTTTAGGTCAGTCCCATAAGTGAGATATTTCCATGTAATTTTCATGTAGTTTCCATTATTTTTCTAATATAATATAAAGGCCTCTCCAATTTGAAGTTGAGCCCTTAGACATAGCTCACACATTGTGATTGAATTTTTTTAACAAATCTTGCTGCATTGTCTATATTGTCTTCATTTTATGTTTCTTCTTCATGGATGTTGCATTTATGGTATTTTCATGTTCTTTAATAAATTCTATTTAATGTCTCCGAAAGAAATAAATTGAATGATTGCACCTATCAAAATCCATGGCTATCAAAGAAAAAATTGATAAATTACACAAACCAAGGCTCATATAACTTATTTCTTAAGTTCATGGATTTATAACCCAGTTATTGTCATGAAGACATATGGGACAATTCACGTTTGTATAGACTTTTAAGATTTGATAAAATCATGCCCAAAGGATGACTTCCCCACACCATTCATATACCAAATCATCGATGCATGTGTGGGGCATTGGAAAAAATAATTAATACTGAGAGGGGGGCTCAATCAATATGAAGGATAATTTAATTTTAATTCCAATATATATTTATTTTTACTTGGAAACCATTTATGTGATAAATCATGAGCATGTTATGTAAACAAAAAATCAATTCAAAACATGAACATACACACCAAAACCATGAGAAACATACACATATAAACACATATGATTTAACATAGAAAACCAAAAGGGAAAAACCACCAATCTTTGGCTATTATGATGAAAAATATGAGCTCCTACTCTATTTACATCATATGTCTTTGTGAGCAACCACTCATAGGGAGCACCAACTCTCTTCTTCTATATACACCCCATCAACTTACTAGAAGAACCAACTTCATGGATTTATGCAAGCACCCAATTTCAAGAGGCACCAACCCGAAAGCTATCCTTCATACATCCACAAAAATGGAAGCACCAACTCCCTGTTTTGTAGGCTCCAACCCATATTCCATAAGGAAATTTTTTTCTCTATGTTTTGACACCCACTTTACATGATTTTAGATATGCATTCATCAAATTTCCCTATACTCTCTTTAACAACCTTCACTCATAAAAAACCCAGATAGCTCTCAACCCTCTGATCATTATAGGAAATATTCAACAACACACTACACTCAACGCTTGTCCTAATATTTTTCTCAGAGGCACACTCAGTAGCTCAGAGTCACTACAACATACATAGATCTTCGCTCTGGTCCCTCATATAATAATGCATATCAACTCTCAACCTTGGTTGTTCCACAGGCTCTCTCAACCTATCTCAACATCTCTCTACAACACACTCATTGAACACTTTGTTGCATTCCCACTCTTCACTCCTACATTCCATGGGTTTTTTCATATGCTACACAAAGAAAGATGTTGGAATTTATGCACATCACTCTTCCTAAGTGTACTCTCAGCATGGAACACCATTCTGTTGATTTTTCCTATTTCTCAACCAATGCAGGTGAATTAAATCAAGGAATGGGATTTAGAATTTTTTCCCATGCTGAGAGTTAAATCTCATTCTACTTGAATCAAAAAGTACCACCAATAAATTCAACTTTTTTAGTCAGACAACATCAGTATGTATTTGTTACACAACATTTTGTCACCATCCCTGTATTCCCTGTTCCTGAATCCTAGAGGACCCTAACAGTGATCCATGTGTACCTTTTCTATCATGAAAATATGCCATTACATCCCTTTCAATCTAAAGGAAAATATCTCTGTTGATCATTCCTGGAGTAGCTCCCTAAAAGCCCATCTTTTTTAGAGCAGCACGACTCCTCTTTGTCTCACTAGCACCGATGACCCATCCTAAGCTTGTGAGCAGCACCGATCGGCGCTAGTTTGGACATCACACTCGCGTCGATCTACTTCTAGAGGATTTTTAAAAATGGAAACAAAGCTTCATGGCCTAGAAGCTTTGAGAGCAGAGATCTAGATGTTTTTTTATCAAGATATGGCCGAGCTTCCTCCCTTGGGCCTCTTGTTCCTAAAAACTAGAAACATCCCAAAGAGATAAGAAATTTTCCCATAATAAGTGGATCCATGTCCCCTCCTACATCTCTATAAATTCATCATCCTCCAATGCCTCTTCTAGTTAGAACATAATAGAAGAGCATAGAAGAGATATTTTTGAAGATTTTCATAAGCTTTGAAGGAGAGAGTTGAGCCCTTAGCCTTCTCACACTGAGTTGAAAACAAGTTCTTTAGAGACATGCCTGAATTCAGACGCACTAAAGGAGAGCTTCAACATAAAGGCGCATGTTTTAACTCCTATTTTATTAATAATATGATCAACTGATATTTATTTTCCATTCTTGTCCATGATTCAAGATAAGAATTCAAGCATTCCTTGATCAATTAGATAGGTTGTTAGTATGAATCTTAATTCCAAGCGTACGAAAAAATTCCACTTTAGCTGTGCATAACCAAAAACCCTAACAGTATAGATGACTACCAATATCTTCATATCTGCAGTTAGGTGATCAAGATAAATGCTGCAAAAATCTAGATCTATGCATTAGAAGACATTAAACAGTAGAAAAAATAAGATTTACTTCATGCATCCAATAGACAAGACAAGAATATATTGAATGAATTTTGTATTATGGGCACCTGGGAGGAAAACACAGAAGGGTGTTATCAGTTCTCCTCAATGGGATGGGTTCTTGTAAGTCCTCAGCACTTCAGATCTAAAACTTATCTCTCTTGATGGTGTAGAAAACCCAGACAAAAATGGTAGCAAAATATGACTATGATGGTGGATCAATAGTCAGACCAAAATTATAGATCCAAAGTGATCTTTAGGCAACAAAAGGTGGTAAATGAATGGGAAAACCCTTCTATTTATAACAAAATATTGAGTTAGTCTAGATATTGGTGCATAATTAAAATATTATTAACCAAATCAAGATCCAACTTTTATGGAATATTTTATTATATTTGTTGGAGGGAAAAAGAATTTGACTTGGGTGAAATCCCTTTATTTGTAAATAATAAATAAATAAATGATTTATTTATCATTTTAAGGATGTGGTTGAGTAATAATCAAATAAATAATGATTTATTTAATTATTTATGGGTGATTTAGTCATATTTAACAAAGAATATTATTTAAATAAGGTTTAAATAACTATTCTTTAGAAAATAATAAGATAAATAATGATTTATCTAATTAATTTCCTTGTTTTTGGTTAAATATAACCAAGAATATTAATTAAACTGTTGTTTAACTAATTATTCCTTGAGGAAAATCAAACAAATGTAGATTTATTTAATATTTCCTCATGGGGTTTCCTATTTAGACCATAAACAACTTAACAAAGGTGGTTTACTAAGTTATTTTCATAGTGAAATCAATTTTACTTCGGGTAAAATTGGTCTTACATGGTGTAATTGGATCCATCTAATGATAATAGGTTAGATGACAAAAAAATAGTGTAACAGATTTCCCCCCAGTGTGCGAGCGTTAGGAGCTAATATTATGACCGAAGTACGTTGTAAGAACTCAATCACTAGACACGGAGGGGGAAGTCAAAGAGAGAGAAGTATAAGGTAGATCAAAGTGCTGAAAGGGCTATACCCTGAGGAGGCAAGACTTACAGGTGTGACAAGTCTCTTTTATAAGGGAGTACCTGCTATAGGCGGCGGGGGAGGCACACATATGTCTGTCGAGGCAATAGTACAAAAAATAAGGCGTCCAGTAAGGGATTGAACAATATAGTATATGTTGGCATAAACATGAGCTAGATAAATAACATGATAATGAATCCCACATACATATTGTGCCTGGGATAACAGCCAAGACTTGTACAATAATATCTCAGTACATGAGATACAAATACAACCCAGATGCCCCTGTAAACAGGAAAGGGCTCTGAAAATCTGACTGATATATGCAATCAATAAGGCACTACAAGTGGCTGAGGCTGTCATCATAAAATATATGGAGTTGCATCGAAGGCTTAGGTGAAGAAGTCATCTGAGTATGTGGGGGCTACCTGTAGGGCCACCCCCTCATGAGGGTTGAAACATATCACACACACTCGAGAATCACCGGTCCAATTTGCTGCATCACTGAACCATCAAGTATATGGATCTTGATCGTTCTGAAAGGAGTTGGAGCTGAGAAACAATCAAGTCAAAGGGAAATAAAGGAGTCCCTTTGTCTGATTCGGGGCACTGAACAAGAGTGTAAGCTGGAACCAAGGTACACCACCCTCTAGACCTGTCTTATAGAATTAATGATCTGATGTCAACATAAGGAGGTCCTCCATATATGATTCAATGAGAGGTCCTCAACTAAGCCACGAGAGAAAATAGTAGAGCGGCTGACAGACTGACACCAATGATGATGATGAAATGGGGGGTACTGAGTAGCGAACGGATGACTTCCCTTGTTAGAGGATAAAGGGCATGGATGACCTGGCAGCGACTGACACAACATCATGAGGGATAGGGGACAGTGGGACTAAAGGCCATAATGTGCAACATGATAGAGGGACCAAGCAATGAAGGATGGAGGACTATAGCTAGATGCAAAGGGAATCGAGATAAACTCCATGAATGCAATGATGACTCAACTCGGATGCTCTAAACAAGGGTGACTCGATGGTGATGCCACACAGAAAAAAGGTCCAATGGGGACCATAAAAACATGAGTATATCATGGTTACTCACAACTAATATCGACACAAGCATGGACAAGTATGAAGGCAAAGGGGTGTCCCCAAATACGAGTGTTGCAGGTGAATAAATTCGATTTTGAGGAGTGGTGAAATGACCCTTCTTGAACAAAAAGTGTTCTAGTGAAGTATCAAATCACAAAAAACTAATAGATACCTATTTGAGGGCTCGGTGAGAGCTTTCCAATGGTACATACGGTTTTGAAAACTGAGCTACGGTTTGGCCGCAGCAGACGAAAGAAAAATCCAGGATTTTCTTTTAATAAGGCATTTTCCCTCCAAATTCACTCATTTTCATGTGGAGCTATGGTGAATGTAGAGAGGAGAGAAAGCCCTAAATATTGTGGTGATCGTAGTGGAAAAATCAACCGTTGGAATCGAGATCCGTCATTTGCAGGTAAGAGGCCTAACCCTACTCTTTCTTTTCAGTGGATTGAAAGTTCAGATTAGGTCCCTAGGGCTCAGGAACAGACCTCTGCTCCTCTTCATAGCCGGGTCGCACTTTTTGAAGCCACTTAAGCTCTTCCATCTAGTACCTCTGATTACCATATTCTCATGATGAACTCTATTCAACCTCCAACCATAGACATCAATCTTCAAACTTGGTCTCGTCAGTACAACAAGCCTCCCTCTATGTCTGTCCCCGAGCCGCCTCCTTCAGTATCTACAGAGACTCTTTCGACACCTAATTTCCCCTTGAAGATCCCTAAGCCTAAGGTAGAGGTTCATACCAAGATCCCTAAGGGACCACTACACCAAAATGCTGCTTCTGGCAAAGCTGCCCATTCGTATAGCATAGTAGATGATCTGGCACAATCTCCTGTTGCCATTTCAACGCTGGAACCCTTCCAATCATGCCCTTCACAATGAAAAGCTCTACTATCTACCATGGGCACTATATATCCTTCCAATGATCGATTGATTGTATTTGATGTTGACCAGTCAAAGCATCCTCCTCTCCCAGCTTCCGTCGCTTTCCAAATCCTAGTCAAGATCCGGAACGCCAACGTTTCTCGGTGCATTATTGATGAGGGGGCATCCACCTGTGTGATGTCCGCTTTGGTTTGGAAGAAACTCAGATCACCTGAGTTGGCTCCTTCAAAAATCACTCTCCGAGCATGGGATGGCCACGCCTCCCAGTCCATTGGCTTATTCTGAAATTGTCCTATTACTCTTGCAAGAAAGATTGTTTGTGTTGACATAGAAGTCATAGATGCCCCCTTAGATTACAACATTCTATTGGGTCGTAGCTACACTTACATGATCTTAGTTGTCCCTTCCATGGTCCACCACAAGATGTCTTTCCCTCATAATGGAAAGATAGTCACCATTGACCAATTGACATATTATGAACCAAAGTCTCAGACCTCCCCTGAGTCCACTATTTCTTCGATGGCCAACAAGCAAACCGTCGATCCTTGGACTAGTGTTTCACCCGGAGTCTATAAAGATTCCTCATTGCTTGGTACATTCCCTGGAATTCCTCCTCCTGTATCTGATCCCAGCTCATTTAATGTTTTCATGATGCAATCGTCTTAGGCTACTCTCAAGCGACCTGCCTCGTCTAGTCAGTAGCCTCCTCGCCCTCCGCAGCCTTCTCCTAGCCCTTTGATTCAACCTTCTGGACCTCCTCATCTTGGCCCTTCAACTAGTACTCATGAGCCTCCTTACCCTCCTAGAATGGTTCCTCCAGGCCTCAACCATTTAGGAGCCATCCCACCTGGCCATTACCCCTCCGGTCAGATATCATTCCTAGCTCCCCCACCAGGAGTCTATACGGCACCTGTCATGGCCACCCTCTCTCTTCCTAACTTGACCCTTGGGATTCCCATTTGGAACCTTGATCCTCCAACCACAATCCCGCCAGGTCAACCTAAACCTTATCTTTCTTTGACCCCAGTCCAACCGGTACCCCTGACTTCTCCCGTTGTTATAATGCCTCAGCCACCTCAATAGGAACCACCTCCCATTGCGACCGCTTCGGGTAAGAAGGACAAAGCTCACAAAAGGGCTTCAAAGGACAAGGCCGCCCCAACTAGCCCTACACCCCATCTGCCTCCAAAGCCCTGTGATTTGTGTGATGTTGTCGGTCACGCCACTCATACCTGTCCCGAGTTTCCCCGCATCAAGCCCATGGTTAAAGTCACATTCCCTGAGTCTACGGTCCCTAAAACCTCTAATTCTTCCTCGACTGCAGCCAATAACACCAAGACTATTCACACCAACCAACCTTGTGCTTTGTGTGATCTCCATGGCCATTACTCTCATCATTGTCCCCACCTTACGCATTACCGTGCCTCTTTAGAGGTAGTTCAGGAGTACGAGATTGAACAGAACCAATCCGCTTCTCCCATACTTGCACAATATGTTGCAGGCCAAACTGAGGATTTACCCGCTCCTATTGACTATCCCCCTCCTGATGTCAAGATGATGGAGCATGCGGCCACCATCCTCTACCTATCATCATCCATGAGACCCTCGGTAGAAGCTCCCTCTGAATCTTGTCCTATTGTTTCGCTTGACCTCCCTTCAGCGATCACCCTAGGCTCAACATCAGTAGATCCCTTATCTGCTTATTCTTACGTCATCCCCCGTGACGATGTGCATGTGAACCTTTCTTCTCATGATGATGTGTAACATAGTTTATAATTGTATATGCATGTTTCACTTTTATGTTTTCTTGTTGTTTCTTGGTCACTTGTGAAGGGAATTGAACGATGGTAGGAGTGAAGGTCGAATTCAGAAAAACAAAGGACCCAAGAGCTTCAACAAGGAGCAACATCGCAGCATCAGATCGAGGTAGGCCATATCCTTCGATCTATGTTTCATTTATAATCTAGGAAATTAGGTATTAGCTTGTTCTCCTTGTTGCTAGACCCACCCTGGGGCTAGAGGGATCGTCTCTATTCACAGATAGGATTTACCTAGACAACTAGCTAACGACTCCACTGGGGAGTCATTGCCTTTAGTCTCCTTTCACTCTTTGAGATTTTTTTATTTTCCATCCTTATTTTTTTGAATAGCCATATCTCCTTAGTTTCTGGATTTTTTGACTACCTACAGTCATCAATATTATCTTAAGTGATAAGCCTGGGTTGATTTGGTCAAACCCTCTTGATTTTGGTCATTTTCCTTGATCGGCGTTGTTAATTCTTTGATAGATGCGATGATAAATGCTAAATGTTTTAACACAAAAGCACTTTTTCCATTCCAGTGCGAGGTTGAGCCTCACAGGCGCGTTGATTTTTGTGTGAATGTTCTTAGGGTTTCCCTTCACTGATTCCTAGTGTCTCTTACCCTTTTATATCTCCTTCTCTAATTAGTTTGCTCTTCTTTCTCTTCTATTTAGTGACTTGATTGTCTCATCAGTTAATATTTGGCCTTCTTTCTTTCAAACTATTCATCATCATCATCCTAGGGTTTCTAGGTGTTTCGAGTCATTTGATTGGTTGCATGCTTTGTTGGGTTCCATACCTGCTATTGGTTCAGTTTTGTCGTCTGTTTTAAACCTTTTGGTTTGATTGTTTTTGTTTTATAGTTG
This sequence comes from Pinus albicaulis, assembly GCA_034641835.2. Taxonomy (NCBI): domain Eukaryota; kingdom Viridiplantae; phylum Streptophyta; class Pinopsida; order Pinales; family Pinaceae; genus Pinus; species Pinus albicaulis. The sequence continues at coordinate 505,421,023 of CM076573.1, read as the reverse complement.
ATTTGTGTGATTAGGGATTTCAAGTGTACATACCATGTTCATTTGATTCTCTTTTCAATCAACGAGCATAAATTACATTTCTTGTCTTCAGCTGAAACATATTTCTTTGTGTGTTGATCAGTGTGAAAAGTGAGGAATGTATTTTTTTGAGAAAATGTTTTGTGATTTCTATTTGGTATGTTGATTATTTCATCTTATATAATTTTGAGTAATTCAATTAGATAAATACTCAAAGAAATTGATTACATTCAAATTGATTATTGCATTTTTTACACTGTGTTTACATTGAAAATAACAAAAAATATTGCATTTATTTTGCATCTTAAGAGGAAAAATTCATTTCAATTGCTCCCAATACATTCAATGAAAACTAAGATAATGGAAGATATTTTCATTTTTCTTTAGATTGTGCACTTTAAGAAGTGGTGAAAATTGTCATTTAATGCATTTGCTTGAATTTTGAATTGATTCTATGAACTTATTTCTCCCAATTAGTGTATTTTTCATCAAAATGAATACTTGAATTTTTCTCATATAGCTTCATTTTAGGAATTCAAGTGACATCGATAAGGCTTTGAAACCAAAACCTAATTCAAGATAAACTCTAAAATTTATTCAATTAACCTAAGGAGAATTTGGAACTTAACGCACAACATTTAGAGGTATAGGTGTTCCGGTGTCATAAAACGTAGGACCTGTCGTTAGTAGTCTGCATTACAATCCAAGGGTGATATCCCGTCCCATGTATGGAAGTATATTGATGTATGATAAGTATAATTGTGGCACTCTCATCGAACGGTTACACATTAGAAAACAATACTATGGACTTGGACTCTCATGTACCGTCGCGTATATTTTGGGAGACACCACTAGATTTCAAACCTTCCATAGGTAACCGAGTTGGCCACCTTGTAGACGTGATACACTAAACACAACATTCAGGGAGTTTGGTTGTCATACGTTAAGTGCTTGGTAAATTTATTTGCTAAGGTGTATATTGCAGTTCACGGATACCTGGTAATCCTTTATGCCTAGTTCACCCTTTTTGATTTATTTTGTTTTGTAAGTTCTAAAATAAATTACCCACGATCACATGGCTTGCCTATAAATATATTTGTTGGCCACATCATGAGTAACTCCTTACGAATATATATTTTTTTAAATACTTTAATAAATCACCTCTTTTCCTCTTTCGCTATTGTTTCAAAGTCATCATGGCTAAACCATCAATTTTGGTTTCCCCTTCATCATCCTCTTCTGAAGGGACATCATCACAAGTCTCTTCTGACGCTTCACCATCAGTTGGAGCCCAAAGTGTTGAGCTTGCCATCCTTCCAAGTGTTCAACCTCTTGCTACTCGGTCTCCTTCCGATGAGCCAGTTAGCTACATCTCATTCCCTCAGAATCCATTATTTGATTTCATAGAAGTCTCCCCTCAATGACATTATATTCTGTTTGTTACACCCGGTGTACCTTTGGTACCTTTTCCATCCACACATCTTTTTGCCGCTTTTCAGCTATTTCCACCCATGGATTACAAAGGAGAGGTTTCAACTCCCCTTGAAGTTTCAAGCTCCATTAGTGGTATGGACGAGTCTTTATATGAGGGACATCAGTTCCCTCTTGAAAACTTTCCATTTGGGGGACATGCCTTTCAACCTTCTACCCAACCATAAATTCCATCTGGTTACACTTCCTTGGGACATATAGTTTCTGGTGTTTCAAGCACCATGTATTTATACCACAACACCATTTAGAAAACTACCATGATACCTACATCTGGTCTGATTGTCTATGTTGCATCTGCTACTATCCCTACTCAAACTACAATTACGTCTCTTCCCACAGAGCCAACTTCTTGCATCAATTTTTTGATACCTCTCGTCAATGTTCCCATATCGATTCCGTCGATCCCGATTGTTGGTGGGAAGCCGTCCCTATCGAATGTCTCTCAATATTCAGCTAGACCATCTGTGACTGGATTACAAACTCACATCCTGAGATCTATTCAACCTATTGATATTATCCCTATACCTTCTGAATCATCTATTCCATTAGGGTTAAACTATGATCAGTATTAGCAAGCTTTGTAGAACCAGATACTGAACCAACAACTCTATGTCCATTTTGGTTCACAATAACTGCAAACTCCATTCCTAAATCCGCAAGGATTTCAAGGTCAGTCTGGAATTCAGTCAGGGGCTTATGCATATCAGCAAGGGCCCATTTTTTGTTAAAAATGACCTTATGTGCAACAAGGTCAGCCCTATGTGCAACAATCACCACCTTATGTTCAATCCAACCAACCTTCTTCCCGTCGGAGTCAGTTTTCCTACTCTTAATAGGGACAACCTTTTGGAAAACCTTTTATCCAACAAGGACAACCCTCATCTCAACAAAATCATATTCTTGTTCAGCCAAGTCAACCTGACCAACCATAACAGTCGCAAGGTCTCATGATGTCAAATCCTCAAGGTATCGTGATGCCTAAACCTCAACAACCTCAAGGCCAACATTTAGGCTCACAAGGTCAGCCTTTGGGTTCACAAGGTTACCTTTTGGGTTCAAAAGGTAAACCTCAAGGTACTGCGTTCCAAACATTTTAGCAGCAACAAAATCCATATGCTGTAAATTATGCTCAAGCAGTACCTCAATGCTTTCTTGTAGGTCAAAATCCATTTTTTGGTCCAAAACCAGTATATGGTCAAAATCCCCAAGGTTTCAATACTTACGGGAAAAATCCTTCAGGACAAAACCCATGGGGGCAGACTATCTCCCAACCTGGTTGGAATCCTCAAATGGGCCTTTATCAAAGGTTGATTGTGCCTTTTAATCCGCAATTGCCTTTTATTGAAATGTTAGAACTACCTGATGTGTCGATATTGACTAGTGATCTGATTCTCCATAATCCATATTGGATTCCTGTACCTATTAAAATACTAATCAATTGCCCTAAATTTGAAGGCAAGTCTGGAGAAGACCCCTAGGCACATGTCATGACCTACCATCTCTAGTGTTCTTCTAACTCCTGGGTTGATGACACCATCCATCTATGTCTTTTCCAGAGAACATTGACTGGTGCCACTGCAATGTGGTGCATCGAGCTTCCTCGTGAAAAACTTCCAAGATTTCAATTCTCTAGCATGGATTTCCTCATGCACTTCTAGTTACATGTTCACTATGAAAAAAGAACTCACCTCCTCACATCCATGTAACAATATATCACTATGCACATCTACGATCACATCCATGAATGGAGACGGTGGCGCCATTTGATCAAATTCAAAATTCTTGATCAACTCTTGACCAAATGGTTCACCAAATCCTTTGTCAATGAGATTTCCAAGGATATAGCTATGGGGAGATGTGTCACAAAAGAACAATCCCTTGCTCGTGCATAGTGTCTTGATCTGGTTTATTCCCAGTGTGGTATGTTGTACAATATCTTGCCTAATGCTCTGCGCACTTCTACCAAACCTGAAACTTCAAAAAGTCCGACGAAACCACCTGTCAACGACATCATTGGGTCAGTTACTTAGACTTCTCGAAAGTTGTCTTCTGGTAAGCATAAATCCACTTCCTCCTCTAATTATGTTCCATATAATCCTTCAAATCCTAGTTAATATGTAGATTTTAATGTCTACCGCTGAAGATAAAACTTCCAAAGGTAAAAAGAAGGTCAAAAGAAAATCCAAATCTAATGCCCTGAAACAGGATTCTCCCAAACCTCATACTGATGCTGGAACTAAGTGCAAGCCTAAGTACCCTTGCCTAATCTGTGATGATGAACACTACACTAAATATTTCCCACGATGGGCTGAGGTTATTCATTTACTCAAAGGTACTTAAGGAAATAAAACTGTCCTCAAAGATCCCCTTCTATCTCAAGAAACTTAGATGGTAGAAAAACCCACATCTTCTTCCTCGTTGGGTTCCCAAGTGTTTATGATGAGTGGAACGACACCCATCTTTGTGGCCACCAAGTCCAAATATTATTCAACCCATCCTCATCAGTCAGTGGAGAAAGAACTTTTCAATGCTCCTACTCCTACTGCGCCCACTTCTAGTCCTCTTCATATCGAAATACCTAGTCCCAATCTTGTTATTAGACCAACTTCTAAATATGTGCTTTGAAAATACTCTTATAACCTGAATTCCTGAGCTTCTAAAAATTACAATATCATTAAGGATTTGGCTCAGGCACCTTCCACTATCTCTGCATTATATTTTCTTCAGAGTTTTCCTTCACAACAGAAATCGCTACTATCCGCATGTAATGTTCCCAAATCAAGACAGCTAGCAAGGCATGACTGGAAAACGCATTTTACAGTAATGGCTGATACAGGAATTGAAACCAGGACCTGTATCCCTTAGATATATGCATATAAGGCTGAAATCCAAGAGATGGCTCCAAATAAATCCTTCTAAGGTGGCTAAATAGATCTACCACACTTAGATGTCCTTAGAAAATTCCCAATGAAGGGACTGCAACATATACAAGAACAAGATATGGAGAAACAACGTTATTCTATGAAGTATGCATACATGAAGAAGTAGATAGTCAACATATATGTTATATAGCAGCAAATTTATAAAATGTGTGGAGGAATCAATCACTCCAGCTAGGCAATGGAAGCCTCAATGAGACATATACATGATAATGGGAAAGACTGCTACATGAAAGAGAGCCTTGGCTAAGATAACGTGGTTTATAGGAGTTACTGTGTAATAAAAAATGATAATAGAATGATGTGACAATATCAGCTCAAATAAAAGAGGGGGAGCAAGCTCTCAACCCCTGAAAACACTAATACAACAATAATGCACAATCCTTAGAAGGATTTGCTACAATACATGTACAAATGGAAAATCTGGAGAAATGTCGGAGTTGTTGGGCAGAAAATGCAACTCAAACTAATACAATATGGAGATGGCTGAATAATATATCCAATATGTATCAAACCTCCTCCAATAGATCTCCCAAGTACAAGGCTGATCCTAATACTGGAAATCTTGCCTTCCACAATGCCAGTGCAAGCTCTCACTGTAGCTGCACTCTAAAATTACGTAGTCAAGGCACTGTACTGCGTTGTAGGAGTTAGAGAATGTTTGGCCTGGTTCCAAAGATGTGCAATCAACTCAAAAACCTCCTTCACTAACCTTCCAAAGAAATATGAGCTCCCTCCTCTGAAAGATAAGCCAAGGAAAGGTGTTGTGGAACCCTCCACTACAACACCTAGCAACACTACGTTATACTTTAGAAAAAATAACGCAGTGACTGAATAATGGCTTTGGCCTTGAGCCAAGATGTGGAGAATATGAAGTGAAATCCTTCAAGAGGTCTCTCAAGAAGGAGAGGAAATCCTAAACAGGAATCCCCTCGTGCTAAGCAGAACTACAACTCAGCTGAACAGCCGGAGTATGCAATTTGTCTGAATAGAAAAATGATCAAATGCCCAAAGATATCTCACTATGGTTGCCTCCTCCTCTTCTTATACAAGTGAATGCCTCTTTTCCATGGACCCCACACATTAGGGTTTCATCCACAAGGAATCTTTCTCCCTCCAAAACTGTGATGTCTTCTCATGCAAGCTACACCTCTTAGGTAGCGTTGTTGACTTGGTCAAACTTGACCTTATCCTCATGAAAATTGCCCATTTTCACACTGGAAGGTGAAAAATAAGCTACTCCAATGATCCTTTTCACATTATGAAGGATATTATTCCTACTTATGGACCTTTTACCCATTTTATTCACCTCCTAAATGAAATAAACAAAAATTAATGTTCCAATTGTCTTCATGAAAATTTTGGAAAATTACAGTCCTCCCCTCTCAAAGATTACTTGTCCTCAAGAAAGTGCAAGGATAGACTGAATTTTTTTCTCCTCCTCTCCCTATAGCATCTGTGTATGATGATCTCCTCCAAGGAAAGCGATTCTATCTCATCAATCAAATCTCCACATTGCTCCTCCTTAGCATGCAAGTCAGCTAGCAAGCCATCATCATGTAAAAGTGAAATCCTCAAGAGGATAGAAAAGTGATCTATAGAGGTCCCTTTGAAGAATGGGATCTGAAATATAATTGGAAATATCTCTCCCATATGGATCCACCATCTCCAAGCTATGAGCCATGCAAAATGAGTCACCTTCCAACTAGGAAACTCCTGAAAGCTGTCATCCACCTTTGGCTCCGACAAAGTAGGCGGGATGAGAATCGGCACATGGTAGACTATATAGCCTACCCCATGCTATCCATCTCTCCAATTATGAAAATTTTAGAGGAAGTGTTGATCCTGGGCTGCAAAATACTTGCCCTCAAGTGGCAAGGTGAAGACTAGATCTCCAAAGATCTCTCCTCCAACATTGCAAATCAAGCTGGCCCAAATATATCCATATATGATGAGTTGGAATTCATCAACATATTGCATTTCATCTGTTACACCATTTTTTGGTCATCTAACTCTTCATCATTAGATGGACCCAAGTACACCATGTAAGACCAGTTTTACCCCAAGTAAAACTGCTTTCACTATGTTAATTAGGAAACCCAAAAAGGAATAATTAATTAAACCATAATTTAATTATTATTCCCAGTCATGTTTAACCCAAAAACAAAGAAATTAATGAGATAAACCCATAGTTATCTTATTATTTTCTAGGAATAATTATTTAAATCTTATTTAATAATATTCCTTGTTAAATATGACCAAATCACTCACCATTAATCAAATAAATCATTATTTATTTGATCATCTCCCAACCACTTCCTTAAAAATATAAATAAATCATTTATTTATTTATTTTTCACTAATCAAGGGATTTGACCCAAGTCAAACACCCTTTCCCTCCAACAAATAATAATAAAATATTCCATAGAGGTGGATCTAGATGTGATTAACATTATTTTAATTTGGTCTCATTTTTCCGCCATTTTGCTCCCATTGAGCTCTACCTTCTACATTGGGTTTTTCTACATCTACAAGAGAGAGAAAGCTTAGATCTGAAGTGCTGAGGACTACAAAGAACCCATCCCATTGAGGAGATCTGGATACACCTTCTTGTTTCCTCCCAGGTGCCCTGTAATATAAAAATTTATTCAAAAAATCGTGTTCTTGTCTTGTCCGTTGGATGCATGGAGCAAACTCTTTACTTTACTGCTTAATGTCTTTCCATTTATAGATCTGTTTGTTGCAGCACTTTAACTACTAATTGCAGATCTGAAGATGTTTTGCAGCCATTATTGTTGTTAGGGCTATTAGTTATGCGTAGCTAAAGTGGTTCTTTTTCGTACACTTCGACGAAGAATTCATACTAACAAATGGCGACTCCACACGGGTTTTAAATTACGACCGCTATCGTTTTTCATATTCCTGCATATCCAGCTACTTCAGGCCCTAGGGCTTCTTTTCAGCTACTTAGTTTTTCTCTTTTCATGTCATTTTTCTCACATAAAACCCTAAAAACTTAAAATTTCTAACTTCCGTGTGTTTCTGGCCCTATTGCGCAGGTAAGCGACACTGTACTGCAGAATCGACGGCAACTTTTGATTACCGTCAACAAATGATCTAAAGTGGGTCGCACTTGGCCCAAACCTCGCGACCCGGACGCACTCCTTGGCTCCGTTTCCTCGCGACCAACTCGCATCAGTCAAAACCGCGACCCGGGCCTTTTTCCCGCACATGCTTTCCTAATTTTCCGGGTTTCATTGGCACTTCCGCTGTGGTTTTCCAAATTGCCTCACTCCCTAATCCCACTAAGATTCATCCCAAGTGCATTCTTAAGTGGGAACCTAGCCCCTTAAGGCTTTAGTACCCTCCACTTTTTGTGGAAGAGTTTTAAGCTGTTTCAGCCGTCTGTTTCGTATATCACCCCCTTTCCGCATCCTGCTACCTCCTTCACCATCCAGTCATTGAAATCAGCCTCTTTTCCTTTCAAATCACCTCCTGTCGTTTTGTTTGGACCTCCTTTGAAGGCCTCCGCCTTGCTCCCCCGGTTTTTGCTGATTTCCCTTTTTCCAGCCACCTTGACCTCTGTCTCTTGGCTGTGACCTGCACCCCTTGTCTGCAGCTTTATCCTCCAAATCTCTGTCCCCTTTGACCCCAGATCTGTCGAGCGTCCTTTGTGTGTGTTTCCATAGTTTTCCCCTTTCTTTTCAGCA